>JAPDDO010000433.1:0-211444 GCA_027422415.1 Schizothorax lantsangensis | reverse complement strand
ATTTCTGCTCATTCTGTGACAAGAAGCTATCAGATCACAAAAGGAAGCATTTAACGTTGTGGACTATAAAAGTTATATGTTCTATTTTGTTGGTTTAAAAACAGGTTTAAAAAACGCGAATACAAAGAATTTTAGCTTTAGGCATTTTAATTAAAGCTAGGGCTGGGCGGTATAAATAGAGTTTGTACGATATATTGATATATTCTTTATAATCGATACGTTATTATGAAGCAATACAGTTAATATTGATATACAGTAGTTTGATACGAGCGCATCTGATAAAATATCTAGGGAGACACAGACTGAACTGCTGCGGAGAAAGTGCATAATACAATTTGTTCTAAACATGTGACAAGCTTTATATGAAGGGCTATAAAAAAAACTCGTAAGATACAGTAGCCTATAGTTTATCGTTTCAGTTTAAAGCGGCTCGCGCTCACAGATGCTCTGACAGAAAGGCTGCGTGTGCCGCTGACAGAGACGCTTCTCGCGCTGTTTAATGTGTTTGCTGTTTTCCGTAATGCATAACTTACAATTCACAGGTATATTCTCCATCTGTAAATGTTAGAAAGCCATGGAAATATTTCCATTTTGCTGTCAGAAGTGCGTGAGCTTTTGCTTTGCGATTCTCTGCTAAACTTCACAGACTTCATTTAGAATGAGCGCCGCCGTGCGCATGCGCGCCAAACAGACGGCGCGCAATGAAATAAGAGCGCAATAACTCTGACTAAAATATACATTTTGCTGAAATATTTGTAGTTGTAGCCTGTGATGCTTCTTACGTGCGTTTTGAGAAACAAAGGACAAATATTTTAATAGATCGCTCAGGTATGGCACCGAAATGAGGCACCGAAATCTGCGTTCTGATTCGGTTCTAGTACATACCGGTTACATAGGTACCGGTGCCATATTGGTACCGGGTTTCGGTACCCAACCCTACATATGACATGGTCGAGCGACAGTTACTATGGTAAATAATATGGTAAATGTGTGGACTGTTTAAATGATCCCTTTCCCACGACAGGCAAATATCAAATTCATAATTTCATTCATAAATACGGGACGATCGACTATTTTAGAGACGTTTGGAAACCCTACCTGTATGCGTTTTGAAGTCATCTAAACCCATCTTTTAACGCACTTTATCGCTGGTGTTTGGTCCGTGTGGAGCTGTTGTCATTGGGGAAATGATCGCCCTGCTGGTTCTTCAGTGGTAACTCCAGCTTCATACATGCGTGACATTTTCACGCCTAGAGGAGGCAAAGCGTGACACTCACACGCATCCTCCAGTGGACCAGCGTGTCTATTACACGCTTTGGCGTGATACCGGGTTGGAATAATATCAAAATCTTTTAATATATATAGAGGCACACGACAAGGATGCCCTTTGTCACCAATGCTATTCATTTTGGCATTAGAGCCCTTAGCAGTCGCTATTAGAAGTAGTCCTATCATAAAGGGCATACAAATTGAAGATTGTGAACATCGAATAGCTCTTTATGCAGATGATACTATTATGTTTCTTACAAAGCTTGAAAGATCCATTCCAGCATTGCTTAAATTGATCGATTTGGGAAGTTTTCTGGCTATAAAATTAATAATACTAAATCATCAATACTTTTCTTAAATACTCAAGAAAGACATAAACCACCAATAAAACACCCTTTTATAAATACAGTAAATGGTTTTAAATATTTAGGAGTAGTGATCACTCCTACAATTGATAAATTAATCCCTGCTAATTATAATCCAGTCATAACAAAAGTTTAGTGAATCTTAGATAGATGGTCATCCCTACCCAGTTTCCTTGATTGGTCGTATAAACATTATTAAATTAATATGATCCCCAAATTCCTGTATCTATTTCGTTCTATTCCACTTCCACCTCCATCAGGTTTTTTTCCCAATATGAATAAAAATTTACTCAATTTATTTGGAAAAACAGACGGGCAAGACTGCGCTTAACACTACTATATCTTCCATATGACAGAGGGGGTCTACGTCTGCCTAATTTGCAGTGGTACTATTGGTCTGCCCAATTGGCTAATGCCACCTACTGGTTTTCTTTGCAGCCGCAATTACCCTGGGTAACAAGTAGAATCGATGACTGCTAAAAATATGAACATGGCTCTATATTGTACTCGGACTTGTACAAAAATCTGAAAAAGGACACCAAAAATCCATTTGTTAAGAATACTTTAATAGTTTGGAATGAAGCACAGCGTACATTGGGAGAAGTCCCGTCTCTCTCTTATTTGCTCCTGTTTGGGGAACAAAGGACTTCAATCCAGGGAAAAAATGATTCTGGCTTTAAACAATGGGCATTAAAGGGTATTCAAAAGATTGGTGACTTGTTTGAGGGAGATACGCTCATGTCTTTCAATAAACTCAGGGATAAATTTGGAATTCCTATGACACACTTCTTCAAATATTTACAAGTTTGCAATTACATCAGAGTCAAGCAACATTATTCAATGTCCAGACCAATGTTAACAGAACTAGAACAAGTTATGTTTAATGAGGAACTTAGTACAAACAAAATTGCGTTGCTTTATTGTAAATTTGTTAATAGTTCTAAAAATCATCTGAATCTAAGAGAGTTGCTTGGGGTACCGATTTACAGTACGATTTTTCAGATTCAGAATGGAGTGAAATATGTGTCAGAGCCCAGAATTTGTCAATCAATACAAGATTTTAAACTGCTCCAATACAATTGGGTAATGCGCACTTATATTACACCTGAAAAGTTAAACAAATTTAACCCTAATATTCCAGATGTTTGCTTTCAATGCCAAAAATATAAGGGAACGTTTTTTCACTGTGTTTGGGAATGTGATGTTATTCAGACATTCTGGCAAAAAGTGATGACGTTAATATCTTCAATTATTTTAAAACCAGTTCCAGTGACTCCTGAAATATGTGTGCTAGGTCTAGTTGCTGTTGGTATATCAGTATCAAGACATCAAATGAAAATGACAGACATCTGTTTAGTTCTCGCAAGACGGTCAATAGCATTTTATTGTCTTGAAGAAAATAGAAGGTCCATCAATTGGTCATTGGTTAAAAGATTTATCACACTGTATTGTTTTGGAAAAACTGACATACAGTATTAAGGGTAAACTGAAAGATTACTATAAAATATGGGACCTTTTTATACAATTCCTTGAAAACAACGAAATAGTAATACAAGAAATGTTAGATTCCTCTCAATCCAGTGATTGATGTAAATGTGATGTGCTTTATTTGATGTGGTAATATTTATCTGTCTTAGCCCATGTGCAGCAAAATTTATATATATTTTTTATTTTATTTTTATTTAGCCCTGTGTAATTGACCATGTGGATGCTGAGGGTGGGAAGATAGTTTAAAAAATGTTGTCTTTGAAGATTTTTCTATTGTCTTATATACTTTCTCAATAAAGACATGTTTAATAAGAATATATCCTATTTGAAGACTGGTTAAAATGAGCTAAAACAAGATTTCCAGTAATTATATGTTTTTTGTTTGTTTTGTCTCAAAGTCTTTACTGTGAGTTACTGAGATAAAAAACTCAGTCTCAACTACAGTTTAAAAGAAATACAAACCCAGAGTACAGACGTCATTACACAACAATTTACTCAAGACCATATTTCTTCATTTTTATCCAAATACATGTTGTGTTTAAAACATTAAATACATTGAGAGACGTTCACAACAGTCTTCAGTAATCACAGAGAATCAGTGACAGTCACAGAGCAAGACGCTTTCTCTTCTGGATGACTGTCACAAGCTGTGTTAATGTCACAAAAACACCATTCCTCTGTAAACCACAGGAATGAGGAAGAATTAATTACCAGAAAACTAGGCAGAAGGCTCGCCCATTTATTTTAGTTTTCCTTCTGTACTCATGTGATTCATAAACATCTCCTCTACACCGATGGTCCGACTGCAATAACAGTCCTACATTCCCCATCTGCTGCTTTCAGACTGGAACTTACAAAAGCTCTGAACACACAATATATATCATTAACTACAGTAATAACTCATGGTTTGAATATTGCTCAGGAGTTTGTAATTTCTTGTTTTTGATAACGTAGTCTTTTAGGTTACTATGAATGCTCACCCAGTAGGTATTACTGCAGAAAAACTTGGCATACTTGGTGTACTGTATCATTATTATTTTTTTTACTTCATTAAGAGCTTGCATAATTCATGTTGTAGACCTTCATTCGATCATTATGTCACAGTAATATATTATTCAAACTTTTCCAAAAGCAACTATGGTCGCAAGTTACGTCCTTACCAATAGAGTTCAATGGAACTTACCACCATAGTTAGCTAACGATGCTTTTGGGAAACACACCCCAGATTAGACAGTTTATTGCTTTGTTGCATGGCATGTTTGTTGCAAGAGTTCCTGAGTTTTGGCTTCACGAGGAGATCAAAGCCCCCCTACAGTGATGATGATGTTCATATCTTCTGCTGCTGGTATCTCAGTGATGGGGTTTGTTTTTGAGAAAGTGAGATGAGTTTTGATGAGTTTTCTGATGAGTTTTGATGTGAGAATCTCACCTCAGCTTTTCTGTCAGAATGACACTTTGCAGGCCCGTCTGGATCATCTGAGACTAGAAGTCACACATATATTTCAGATTATCCTCATGCTTTGTTTAAATTTATAATACATTTACATGTAATACATGTCAATTAAACAATCATATATCTGTTTAATTAATCCAGGTCACTACAGAAGAGTTTCTAATGGAGAGTTTTTGCTTTGAATTACTTCGTTTTAAAGTAGTAATTTAAAGCTTTCTATAGATATATTTATCATATCTCTGAGGCAGTTTCGAGTTTCGGTTAATCATTGAAGCGCAGAAAGCGCATGTTTTCCTATTTTATAAAAGCACAATGCTGATATTGTGAATGCACACAAATAATAGTAGACCCTTTACAGTTCCAAATGATATATTACTCTTACCTTTATGAGCAAAAATCACACGGCGTATTTTAAGTTGTTTTTACTGTAAGAAAAACATTCCACGCTGGAGCCTCCGTGTCCTCGCTTCAGCTTCCACTCTCCACACAAACTGTTGCACATTTATATAGGTTAAACATTTAAACTAACACTGTGATATGCTTGACTGTTTTATAGGCCTATCTATCGATTTTATTTTAGTCAAGTCGTGATGATTTGATAAGGCTAAATTAATCAAACATAGGCGATCAACTCTGACGCTGGTCGCTTGGTCGTTGCTTAAAAGAAGAAAAAAATAATGTTTAACGAACAAAAAATGCTCCCAAGGTTTTTCTAAATTAACTTTATGAAGAAAAAAAAAATAGCCTAATCACTTTTCCATTACACAAAAAACTGAACTATTTTAATAGCTATAAGCTGTTTTGGGAGAAGGGGAAGACTCATATCGCTGAGACCAAAACAAATAAAAATAGTTTAAAACGTTTTTTTTCCCAGTACATCCATGATATTTCCATGTTCCGCTTTTAAGCCACAACCTACAGATCCCACAACACAAACATAACATTCACAAACATAAAAGCAAGCATTGGCAGTGCTGCGTGCGTGATTTTAATAACTTTGATAACTTTAATTCTTACAACTGTTAAATTAATGGGCAAATGGTAAATATGTCGAAGAGCACATAGAAACAGATAGCAAAATAGCCAATGTAAACTAAATGTTAGAAACATCGGAGCAACCATAACAATTTTTAAATTAATCTTTATTATAACAAATTTCTCTTAAGTTACGCAACTATTCACACTTCATTCAAAACTATTTTTTTACACGTTTAAAAAGTAAACATCATTTCATTGTTCTCATATAACACGTACACAATACCTCAGTAACACCCCACATTTCTACAAACTTTGGTAAACAGTCTACCAGAGAGAGAGAGAGAGAGAGAGAGAGAGAGAGAGAGAGAGAGAGAGAGAGAGAGAGATGGACTAAAAGAACGCTAAAGTTTTACTCTACAAGCTGATTCAATGCAAGTGACAGATACAGCAGCGAACGGCTAAACCAGGACAACCACTAAAGCAGACTTAAAGGAATGGGCCACATTCTGCAAACCCCTCTGCTGTTTTTAAGATTATGATGATAACACATAAACAAATAACAACCAGAAAGACTAATAAATATTATACAAATATTCTGCATGGCAGTAACAGTAGTTAACAAGCACACGGTGTCATATATGCGAAATAACAGTCAGCATTTAACCTTGTGAAGACTTTGGAACTCCAAACGTGGCTTTGCGCTCTGGAGTGACGCTGATAAACTCCCTCACGAGGTCCTGAACATTAATGCGATCCAAAATTTCTCACGCTCGTCCTTGAAACTTTAATATTTTTAGGGTTTTTGAAAAACTCATAAATTCTCTTTTGCTACATGCTCATGCGCTTTGTGTCTAACTGAAATTACGTCCCTCAAGGTAACCTTAGTTATGCGTTGTAATCGGCAACAACAAATCTGATTGGTTAATAATACACATCGTGATCTGATTTGAATTATTGAATAACTCAAAACTCAAACATAATCAAATGTCTTTTCATAGTCAAATCCCAAATATTCAAGTATAAATATACAGTATATATATATATATATATATATATAGCCTATTGTTTTTTTTATTCACAACAGTTTACAGTTGCCCACAGAAAAAAACAAGGGGTGCTGCAGTAGTGATGCGCGGGTCGGGTTTTTTTCCAACCCGCGGGTCTCCAAGTAGGTATAACTGCAGACCGGAGATCTCCAAAATGGGGCGTGAACTCCAAAATTGGGCAGAACCTCCAAAATGGGGCGGGGTCTCTTCGCGCAAAGACTTTCACCATTGGCTCTGGCTTCAGCCAATTGTTATTGACTTACATTTCAAAATAAAACTTTATAAATTAAACATTGTTTCTAGTTGATCTAAAATAAAATATGCTATATAAATCAATATTCTCCGTGAGAGCAGAGCCCAAAGCTCGTGGTCAGTGGTGGTCGGACCGGAGTTTGAACCTCTGCTTCATGATATAAAGGGGAATCACCCACAAGCCGTCCCAGAGCAGCGCAGGGGAAAGATTGTACTCTATGGCTTTGTTTTAAGCAACGGAGGCGTCCCAGGGCTTGAAATTCGCAGGGTAGGATGGGGTAGTGACGCTGGGTGTAACTAAAAAGGTGGCATTGTCCGGTGAGGTCCGGTTGGGAAGTTACGAACGGCCCGTCTCGGCGATCTCATATCGCATAATCTTATTAACTGCTTATCTCCTGAACTGCAACTTTGTTTTCAGCGCCAATCCCGCCGTGCAGCCAATTTCACTGGTTAAGGTTAGGGTCAGGTGTGGGGTAGGTTTAGGGGTTAGCATTTTTTGTAGCCTAGTGTAGTAGGACATTAAATTAACAGTGATTGACACAACCAATACAATCTTTAGAATCAGCTGTGGGGCGGAGTTTGGGCTGAAGTTGATTGGAAGAAAAAAATTGCGCATGCGTGTCATGTGCCTGTCTGTCAATGGGAGGAAGCCACGCCCTATTTTGGAGCTCCCACCCCGTTTTGGAGTTCCCGCCCCCATTTGGAGATCTCCAGGCTGCAGTTACACCTTTCTCGCGGGCCCTGCTTTTATGAAATTATTGGGCCCGCCCCGCACCACTGTATCTATTTTTACAACCCACCCCGCCCCACGACCATTAAATAGACATATTAGGCATTGTAATGTAAATGAAAACAGCCTTTATTTCAGCCTGAAAGTGCTTGGAAACATCGCCCTGTAAACTGGCAACAACATACGATTATGAATATGAACCACAAATCAGGTCATATTAATAACAAGATAATGATAAACATTTTCAACATTTACAAAGCAGCGTTTGTATTCATCTAATAGGCTAAACTATTTTTTATTTCAGATTTGTATAGGCCTACAGTTTACAGCCTACGCTACATAACTTTTGTTTTATTTAACACACGGAAATGTTCGTTTAGCGTTTTTATGTTCGCTGTGCAAAAACAGAATGGCATCCACTGCACCGGGGTTTAATCTATTACACCTAGACTCCAGCACCCGGCCAGCAGAGCTGAATGTGCGCTCGCTTGATGCGCTTGTGGCTGGGATACAGAGCTGCTTGGTGCTTTCGTGACGTGTCACGTGGCGCCAAAGGTTTGGGGACATCAAGCAAGTTATGCTGCTACGTAAGCCTTCGTATTGTAACCTTATCAAAGAACCTAATAAAATATGAAAATAGATATTCCCAAATATTTAATATTGGCTATAGGGAATTGCACGCAACATACATGGATTTTTTTTTTTTAATGACCCGCCCCGCAAATAAAGTGACAATTTCTTGACCCGCCCCAACCCGCCCCGCGGGTGTCCGCGGGTTATGAGACGACCCGCGCATCACTATGCTGCAGCACCCTCAGCACCCCGTTCCCGCACCCCTGTATACTGTCACATTTCAAATTAAACAATATCAACAACTTTCTTAAAGGGCGGTTAGCAGAATAATAATTACTGGATGTAAACAGAATATAAAGGAACATAAAACTTAAGGTACATTATACAACGTCCTCATTATGAAATTAAAGTATAACAAATGTAGGATAGGCCTATATTACAGAATCATAAGGAGCGATGCTAGCAACACTTCCACATGTGCTTCACGGGATGAACTAATAATCATAAAGATCTCGAAACACCAACGACATGCAGGCAATAGTTTCAGCAGTATTCAACCATCCAGTAATACAAGTCAAGAATTAAACTTACTTTGTCCTGCGACTAACGTTAGTGATGTTACACTGAACACGGAAGCTCTGAAGATTGTATCAAAAAAACAACAACTCGGCTTAAGGTCACCCAATTGCTTAAGGTCGCCCAATTGCTTAAGGTCGCCCAATTGCTTAAGGTCGCCCATGGCTTTTTAAGGTCGCCCAATTGCTTAAGGTCGCCCAATTGCTTAAGGTCGCCCATGGCTTTTTAAGGACGCCCAATTGCTTAAGGTCGCCCATGGCTTTTTAAGGTCGCCCAATTGCTTAAGGTCGCCCAATTGCTTAAGGTCGCCCATGGCTTTTTAAGGTCGCCCAATTGCTTAAGGTCGCCCAATTGCTTAAGGTCGCCCATGGCTTTTTAAGGTCGCCCAATTGCTTAAGGTCGCCCAATTGCTTAAGGTCGCCCATGGCTTTTTAAGGTCGCCCAATTGCTTAAGGTCGCCCATGGCTTTTTAAGGTCGCCCAATTGCTTAAGGTCGCCCATGGCTTTTTAAGGTCGCCCAATTGCTTAAGGTCGCCCATGGCTTTTTAAGGTCGCCCAATTGCTTAAGGTCGCCCATGGCTTTTTAAGGTCGCCCAATTGCTTAAGGTCGCCCAATTGCTTAAGGTCGCCCATGGCTTTTTAAGGTCGCCCAATTGCTTAAGGTCGCCCAATTGCTTAAGGTCGCCCATGGCTTTTTAAGGTCGCCCAATTGCTTAAGGTCGCCCATGGCTTTTTAAGGTCGCCAAATTGCTTAAGGTCGCCCAATTGCTTAAGGTCGCCCATGGCTTTTTAAGGTCGCCCAATTGCTTAAGGTCGCCCAATTGCTTAAGGTCGCCCATGGCTTTTTGGCTTTTTAAGGCCCAATTGCTTAAGGTCGCCCAATTGCTTAAGGTCGCCCATGGCTTTTTAAGGTCGCCCAATTGCTTAAGGTCGCCCATGGCTTTTTAAGGTCGCCCAATTGCTTAAGGTCGCCCAATTGCTTAAGGTCGCCCATGGCTTTTTAAGGTCGCCCAATTGCTTTAGGTCGCCCATGGCTTTTTAAGGTCGCCCAATTGCTTAAGGTCGCCCATGGCTTTTTAAGGTCGCCCAATTGCTTAAGGTCGCCCAATTGCTTAAGGTCGCCCATGGCTTTTTAAGGTCGCCCAATTGCTTAAGGTCGCCCAATTGCTTAAGGTCGCCCATGGCTTTTTAAGGTCGCCAATTGCTTAAGGTCGCCCAATTGCTTAAGGTCGCCCATGGCTTTTTAAGGTCGCCCAATTGCTTAAAGTCGCCCATGGCTTTTTAAGGTCGCCCAATTGCTTAAGGTCGCCCAATTGCTTAAGGTCGCCCATGGCTTTTTAAGGTCGCCCAATTGCTTAAGGTCGCCCATGGCTTTTTAAGGTCGCCCAATTGCTTAATGTCGCCCATGGCTTTTTAAGGTCGCCCAATTGCTTAAGGTCGCCCAATTGCTTAAGGTCGCCCATGGCTTTTTAAGGTCGCCCAATTGCTTAAGGTCGCCCAATTGCTTAAGGTCGCCCATGGCTTTTTAAGGTCGCCCAATTGCTTAAGGTCGCCCAATTGCTTAAGGTCGCCCATGGCTTTTTAAGGTCGCCCAATTGCTTAAGGTCGCCCATGGCTTTTTAAGGTCGCCCAATTGCTTAAGGTCGCCCAATTGCTTAAGGTCGCCCATGGCTTTTTAAGGTCGCCCAATTGCTTAAGGTCGCCCATGGCTTTTTAAGGTCGCCCAATTGCTTAAGGTCGCCCAATTGCTTAAGGTCGCCCATGGCTTTTTAAGGTTGCCCAATTGCTTAAGGTCGCCCATGGCTTTTTAAGGTCGCCCAATTGCTTAAGGTCGCCCAATTGCTTAAGGTCGCCCATGGCTTTTTAAGGTCGCCCAATTGCTTAAGGTCGCCCATGGCTTTTTAAGGTCGCCCAATTGCTTAAGGTCGCCCAATTGCTTAAGGTCGCCCATGGCTTTTTAAGGTCGCCCAATTGCTTAAGGTCGCCCAATTGCTTAAGGTCGCCCATGGCTTTTTAAGGTCGCCCAATTGCTTAAGGTCGCCCAATTGCTTAAGGTCGCCCAATTGCTTAAGGTCGCCCATGGCTTTTTAAGGTCGCCCAATTGCTTAAGGTCGCCCATGGCTTTTTAAGGTCGCCCAATTGCTTAAGGTCGCCCAATTGCTTTTTAAGGTCGCCCAATTGCTTAAGGTCGCCCAATTGCTTAAGGTCGCCCATGGCTTTTTAAGGTCGCCCAATTGCTTAAGGTCGCCCATGGCTTTTTAAGGTTGCCCAATTGCTTAAGGTCGCCCAATTGCTTAAGGTCGCCCATGGCTTTTTAAGTTTGCCCAATTGCTTAAGGTCGCCCATGGCTTTTTAAGGTCGCCCAATTGCTTAAGGTCGCCCAATTGCTTAAGGTCGCCCATGGCTTTTTAAGGTCGCCCAATTGCTTAAGGTCGCCCATGGCTTTTTAAGGTCGCCCAATTGCTTAAGGTCGCCCAATTGCTTAAGGTCGCCCATGGCTTTTTAAGGTCGCCCAATTGCTTAAGGTCGCCCATGGCTTTTTAAGGTCGCCCAATTGCTTAAGGTCACCCAATTGCTTAAGGTCGCCCATGGCTTTTTAAGGTCGCCCAATTGCTTAAGGTCGCCCAATTGCTTAAGGTCGCCCATGGCTTTTTAAGGTCGCCCGATTGCTTAAGGTCGCCCAATTGCTTAAGGTCGCCCATGGCTTTTTAAGGTCGCCCAATTGCTTAAGGTCGCCCATGGCTTTTTAAGGTCGCCAGAGAGAGAAATATACGGTGGCTTATGTCAAAATTGATTGATGGCTTTGACCTTTGTGACCTCATAATAATATTAATAATATCCATATGTGACCTTTGATCTCATAATGAGATCCAGATGTTGCAATCGTCATGCGTGAAGCTCCGGCGTCATCCGGGATGTTATCCGGTCGGTGGAAAAACCATAAATGAGCTGTTGAGGAATGTTTTGAAGATATTATGGAGCGTTTTGAAACTTCCTCATGGGAACATCTGTGTGGGCGCCCCTCCCCATCTGCGGCACGCGTGGTGTCCAATTTCATGCTCCCTCTCTCTCTCTCTCTCTCTCTCTCTATCTCTATGGGATTTTCTCTATGGAAAAAAACTAATAAAAAAACAAAAAAAAAAAACAATAATGAACGATCAATATTAAAAAAATCATGAGAACATATCACAATATGTGTACCTGCAATATATTCTATTGAATAAAAATTATTTAAATAAAATAAGCTATCATTGAGAAGGGATAAAAATGCTTAGCTTAACGAATGAAATGGTTAAAAAATATAAATTGCCTTACATTTTCCAAGAGCAAAAGATTTCCTCCTTTTGCGAGGATGACTATTCTTTGAATGATATGAATACAAAAATGGTCACTTTAATTCTGTATCTCATTCTATCTCTCTTTCTCTGCCCGCCCCTCTTTTTCTTTTTGTGTGTGTGTGTGTGTGTGTGTGTGTGTGTGTGTGTGTGTGTGTGTGTGCGTGTGTGTGTGTGTGATACAGCCGAAACCCGAGAACCCTGGGCTTTGTCAGAGTAAATACGGCTTGTTTTAAGAAGTCTGTTTAAATAACAGTTCTAGGAGTTTGTGCATCTGTTTCGGTTCTAACCGTACTATTTGAATTATGTCTCTAGACACGCTCACGGTCAATTAAGCGTTCCTAAGCTTACAAAGGAACTAACAGTCACCATCTATCAATTTTATGGGGTTTTACACATGCTGCTAACCTCTTAAACCTTATAGAATTTCAGAAGCTGATTATGTACGGTGTTTTCGCATAAGGTATCGTGTTTTTACGGTCTAACATCACACATTACTCTAATATTTTCACGGTCTCTGTTATTTTTCAGATAGAGCGGAAGAGTCATTTTGAGGAGGATTCGTTGTTATTTAAAATACTAGTAAAATATTTAAACAATGTTTGTATACGTTTAATTATTTAATTTCTATATCATATTATTTCATTTATTAAAATTATAAATCTATTCCGATGTGTTAGCCTTACACTATTAAATATATTGTTTCATGTATTTAAATGAATATTGTTGCTTTTTTTTTTTTTTTTTTATCATGACCTAGGGGAAAGCGTTTCATTTTTTTTTTTTTTTTTTTTTTTTTTTAAACAAAATTACTCATATATTTATCTGTGATTTCTTGCAAATGCACAAAAGACGATTTGAGAATTGTGTGGAGGGTTTGTAATAGAGCACGAGCGACCCCTGCTGGTCACACTCAAAATCAATTCTCTCTGGTAAAATATATTATTCTTAATTCCAATTATTCAGGTAGAAATATTAAAACATTGTATTAACATATTACAACAAGTTATATATCTTTTTGTTTCATGTTAAAATTAGTATCCGTGACATTAGTGGTTTAAATATTTCAAAAAGCTACACAAATAATGTAAAAGATCTTTTTGTTTAATCAATTTACCAGACGAACTCTCCAGGGATCAATAAAATTCACAGTACCGGCTTTAAATACCCATAAAATTTTTAGGAGAGGGCAGTTACACAAGACTCTCCTAACTTTGGAGCTCTTCAGATCTTCGTAATTCTTGCACATTTTTCAGAAAAATGGACAACAACGGTAAGTTATATTTATTTTCCTCGAAAAACCGATGTCACTCTTTTTAAATGTTATAGTTAATACTCTTTAAAAGCATAGTATATTTTCAACCGAGCTCTATTGATTTAAACTATTTTAACAGTTTTCACATTATAGGGTTTTTAAACGTGGAGCGAATTGCATTTAGCCAGATTGATTCATGTAAGTCTTTTCTGATATTTTGATATGTTTATACACACACACTGATCATTTTAAATATTTAAATGAAAATGATTTCTGGTTTATTTTAGTGGCCGCACAGCTGATGAGCGAACAAGCTTCACAAAACGGTAATATAATCATCTATTGAAACTTAATTTTGACTATCTTGTTAAAGTTCGTGCTACTATGTGCTTGCTAAAATTCTGTTGATGATGAGGTTCTGTTTAGCCGCGAGTCTGATGATCTTTTGATAAAAAATGATTTGATGTTATTTTATTTATTATTTATTTTTTAGATATTATTGATCTCACTCAGGACAACGAGTGTGATGAACAGGCCGATCCGAACTTTTCTGACAGCGAACGGAGTAGCGGCGTGCGTAGTCCCTTGAAAAAGAAAAGGAATGTAGCATGCGTTTTTCCAACTCAGAGAGAAGAAGTTGCACATCATAGTAAGAGACCAATGTATTTTCATCATTATTATTATTATAAATTCTGTGAACCATGTGAAATGCTAGATCGTTTTTTATGTATATATCTTCAAGATGTCTATAACGATATTTAAGCTAATAATGCACTTTTAAATACTTTTGATATTGATATGTAATATTTACATAAGCTCAATAGATAGATATATATTTTTGAATAAATGTTTCATTTGGTAAAGGCGGATGAAACCTTATGTTACTTTGGCGACCTCTGGTGGCTGAAATTTGGTAGTGCTTTTTTATTTTATTTAAATTTTTTAAATGGAAACTTTGGCGACCTCTGGTGGCTAAAATTTGGTAGTGCTTTTTTTATTTTTTTTTATTTTTTTTATTTTTTTTGTAAATGGATACCATGTCTCAGCCTTGTCATTATAAATTAGAGCTATCTATTTATATTTTTTAAATTATTTGGTTTTATCTCACAATAATCTGAATAGTAATTCTCGCTTTATTATTCTTAATATGTCAATAATTTATGTTTATTCTATACAGATAGAACTACAGAACCTACGAGCGAATTAGTGCCTGGTGAGAATCTCAAATGATATTTGATAAAAGAAAAATGTGTTAACGTCATAACTACAAAATCTTTAAAGTGTTGGCAATATTTTTTTTAATTTTATGTTTTATTCTGTGCAGACACATCATCAGAAGCTGACATATCTGACGACGGTGGAGATCCTGATAATGAAATAATTCCTGGTGAGAATCTCAAATGATATTTAATAAAGAAAAATGTGTTTACGTCATAACTACAAAATCTTTAAAGTGCTGGCAATGTTTTTAATTTTATGATTTATTCTGTGCAGACACATCATCAGAAGCTGACATATCTGTTGATGTCGATGACCCCGAGAATGAAATAATTCCTGGTGAGAATCTCAAATGATATTTAATAAAATAAAAAATGTGTTCACGTCATAACTACAAAATCTTTAATGCGTTGTCAATATTTTTAAATTTCTGTTTACTTTATGCAGACAGACGCCCCGACAGGGAGGACGATGTGACTAACTGGACCGAAACCCAGCTGCATGAGTGGGAGAGATCTTCGTGGAGCAGCGTCAGAGACAATAGAGTGAGAGAAAGAGGACGTCAAACCCCATTCGCTTTTCAAGAGCATGCTGGGGACGCAGAATTGGCAGCGGAAGATCACCAGACTGACGAGCAGGGCGTGAATAGGTATCTGATACGTACCGTTATTAACAGACTCGATTCACAGCGTGAAGAAATTTACAACAAGCTCAACGATCAGCATGCAACCATTTATAACAAACTGAATGAGCAGCATGCTGCAATATGTACAACACTGGCTGCTTACTTTAATGAAATTCATATTCGAATGAACAGACAGGATAACGAAATTCGAGAGATAAAAGAGGTTTTATATCAGCAGCATCAGGCATCGGAGGTACGACTCCATGGTTTGCAAGCATGTGTACTTGAGAATTTTGTAAGTGTTCACAATGCGCTGCAAACACAGCTGAGAGAAAGAACGCTGATTGTTAATTTGCTTTGTTCAATCAATAGCAGTCTACAACCTCGATAGAGGGTGCTCTGGAACCATCTTCTATATTTGTACGATGCTGCTGCCATTTGTATTTTCCATAGAATTTGATATATTTTGTATCTCTTAGTGTTTTGTTAGCATTTCTAACTTTGAACTCCCTGTAACCATCTTCTATATATGTCAACTATATATGTATAAGACGACCATTTTGTTTTGTAGTTCTTTGTATAAGACAACCATTTTTGTTTTGTAGTTCTTTTGTATGATGCGGCCATCTTGTTTGTAGTCAAATTGTATAAGACAACCATTTTGTTTTGTAGTTCTTTTGTATGATGCGGCCATCTTGTTTGTAGTCAAATTGTATAAGACAGCCATTTTGTATTGTAGTTCTTTTGTATGATGCAGCCATCTTGTTTGTAGCCAAATTGTATAAGACAACCATTTTGTTTTGTAGTTCTTTTGTATGATGATGCCATCTTGTTTGTAGTCAAATTGTATAAGACAACCATTTTGTTTTGTAGTTCTTTTGTATGATGCGGCCATCTTGTTTGTAGTCAAATTGTATAAGACAACCATTTTGTTTTGTAGTTCTTTTGTATGATGCGGCCATCTTGTTTGTAGTCAAATTGTATAAGACAACCATTTTGTTTTGTAGTTCTTTTGTATGTTTGTAAGCATATGCATTTTCCATAGGGTAGCTATCTTTTCGCCAATATTATCGCTGTTGTATGCATAGGTGTGTATATATATATATATATATATATATATATATATATATATAAAATCATAAATAAAAGATATATATATATATATATATATATATATATATATATAATTACAATGGATGTTGAAAATGTACATAGTTGTCATTCAGATCAATCTCTTTCAGACCTGTTACAGAATGCCATCGAAACGCACACAGAGACGCCCAGTAACTTGTGTGACATATTACAACGATTGTTAGCTTTTTATCCGAATTCCACAGAAATGTCATTTAATAATGATCAGACCCAAAATAGATACGATTTGCAACGATTAGAAATGGAAATAGAACAAAGTCTAAACACTGATTTGTGCATTCTTTTGCAGACCATGATAAATAGACGTGACCAGCAGCTATGGCAAAACAGCGTACAGAGCGGTGGTACATTAGCCGTTTCCGACAGTACCACCGAGCAGCACTGCAACACTATACGTTCGTCAGCTATCTCCGCAGGTAATAACGATGCAGAGCGGCCATCAGCATCACATGCCAAACCCCCTACTGATGTCGCACGACCATCGACTAGCGCTATGACTAATAACCATGAACTGCGCCCTTCAGACGAGGCAGAACCGAGTCAAATTAACATTGATGCACTGATACGCCACGGAGGAATCGTAAACGGTTATTACGTGACACCTAGACCTCGATTTAACAGCGTGGAATTACGAAGGACTATGAATATGCGTGAGATAAGGTCTACGGATTTAGCCTCATACCACATTTTGTTACAGGAAAAAATTGAGGAAATTGCATCGTTTGCCAGACGTATCGGTGGGGACTCTAGCGTTATTAATTTAACGATGAATGGTGAAGGACTCAAGGCCCCCGTCAACGCTGTTTTAACACCCGGTAATAATTACGACGTTAATCTTTTTACCGAACAAATTGAAAAAATTTTACAGAGCGACGATCAGTTATTGTCAGACGATGCTGTCGAGATCGAAGTTGATGTGGCCATGAACAGACAAGGCGGAGGTCAAAGACGTAAACTCACAGATATTCCTCTTCAGCAGGTGATTAAACGAAAAAAGATGAGTTTATTTGTGCCACTGAATTCCGATAATAATAATTTATGTTTTTCGATCTGTCTCGCACGTTTTCTCGATCCACAATTACCTGAGAGCGAATTAGAAAGTCGGGCGACCGTGATCCACAATGATGCAGGCTTTTCGAACCAAAACAAGATCGGTCTTCATGATATAGCGAGGTTTGAAAATCAGTTAGATATCAAAATCATTGTTTTTTACAGGACGAGAGCAGGCGCGTTAGAAACGTTCAAAAATCATGGCGAATTTCATCCTAAAACCATGTTTCTTTATTTACACGACGAGCATTACTACATGATTCTGAATCTGACGGCGTTCATAGGGGCCAGCTACGTGTGTCAATTCTGCTATAAAGGCTACGAGAAAATTCGAGATCACCATTGTAAACACGTCTGCAATGTATGTTTCGATCGAGATTGTTTCAAATACCCTAAAAAAACCGTTCACTGCCCCGATTGTCTGCGCTATTGTAATTCAAGCTACTGTTACGACATGCACAAGAAGACTCCGCCCGGCAAAGAGAACCCCCCTTGCGACGTTATAAAATATTGCAAGCTATGTAACAGACAGTATGACATTAAAGGTGCCGGTGATGGACACAAATGCGCACCCTACCGATGCTGCAATTGCGGAGAAGTGTTGCATGACCATGGTTTACACGACTGTTACATTCAGCCCCAACCGCCCAAGGAACCTAGCAAAAAATACATTTTTTATGATTTCGAAACTCGTTATGAAAACGGGAGACACGTTGCTAATTTTGTTTGCGCTATCACTTTTGAAGGCGAACGATTTGTTGCCGAAGGCACCAACTGCGTGGAACAACTGATCAACCGGTTCAGACAGCCCCGATACAAAGGCTGCTGTTTCATAGCCCATTGCGCATCCAGATTCGACTCTTTTCTAATTCTCGAGTATTTTTGCAAAGCAGGGATTACTCTCGACATCATCATGCAAGGATGTAAATTAATTTTCATGTACGACGAAGCTTTTGCTCAGCGATACATAGATAGTTACAGTTTTATCCCGATGGCCCTGTCTAAGACGCTCGCGGCTCTAAACCTGACCACGACAGAAAAAGGTTACTTCCCCCATCATTTCAATAGACCTGAAAATGCAAATTATGAGGGTCCTTACCCTGACAAAAAGTTTTACGGGTATGAAAACATGTCGGATAAAGACCAGGCAAAGTTTGATGCATGGTACAGCACGGTCTCTGGTAAATTCTTCCGTTTCAGGAAGGAACTGCACGCGTACGGGGTGAACGATGTCGTCTTATTACGTGAAGCATGCATGAAATACCGAGAAGCGTTCATAGACTGCACCGAACTTGATCCATTCAACTTTACCACTCTCGCGAGCTGTTGCATGGGGGTCTTCAAATCGCATTATCTCAACAGAGACACGTTGGCTCTGACGCATAATAACATGTACGTCCAGCACAGCAAGACTTACTCTAACACGTCAATTGAATGGCTCGAGTATGTGAAAAAGACCCGAAACATAGACCTTCACCATGCGTTAAATCACGGTGAAGTGCAGATCGGTCGTTACTTTTTAGATGGCTACTACGAGCAGGACGGGGTGCGGTACGGGTTAGAATACAACGGCTGTTTATTCCATGGACATGAATGCCGCTTCGAGCCTCATAAAACCCACCCTTTGTCAGGCATACCTTTTGGCGTTCTCAGAAGACGATTTGACGACAAGGTCGAAATTCTGCAAAACGCGTATAACCTGAAAATAGAGACCCTTTGGGAGTGTGAATGGACCAAAATGAAACAGACCGACCCCTCGGTGATGGAGTTTATGAGTGCTTATTCGGCTCCAGAGAGACTGAAACCTAGAGAAGCGCTTTTTGGCGGAAGAACTAACGCGTACAAACTCTATCACAAAACGACCGACGGGGAGAAAATAAGCTATGTTGATTTTACCAGTTTATACCCCTACTGCCAAGCTAGGAAAAACTATCCGATCGGCCACCCTCAAATCTTTTATAACGATTTTGAACCGATTGAAAATTATTACGGTCTTATCAAGGCCGTTGTGTACCCCCCTCACAAATTACTTCACCCTGTACTGCCCTATAGATGCGGAGGAAAACTCATGTTCCCCTTATGTCGTACCTGCGCACACACCGAAAACCAGACAACGAGCTGCAGCCACACGGATGAGGAGAGGGCTCTCTCGGGGTGTTGGGTCAGTATCGAGCTTTTAAAAGCGATCGAGATGGGCTATGTCGTGGCCAAAGTCGATGAAGTTTGGCATTTCCCGCAACGAACGGATAAGCTGTTTTGCGATTACGTGAAAAAGTTTTTATGTTTGAAACAGCAGGCATCCGGCTATCCGTCAAACGTGATCACGGATACCGACAAAGCGTCTTACATACGGGAATATTACGAAAAAGAAGGAATTCGTCTCGATCCTGAAAAAATCAGTCACAACCCTGCTCAGAGGTCTATAAACAAGCTATTGCTTAATAGTTTATGGGGGAGATTCTCTATGAGGGAGGATTTAGCACAAACCATACTCGTGAAAGACCCTGAAGATTTCACCAGTATCGTTTTTGGTAAAACCGATACCCTGAAATTTTTCACATTCGTCTCAGATGATGTCACTCTTGTCCAGTGTCGCCCCCCAAAGGGGATGTCAGGCAGACACATGACATTAACGTGTTTATAGGAGCATTTACGACTGCTCACGCTCGACTGGAGTTGTACGACCTGATGGACAAACTCGGCGACCGTGTTTTATACTCGGACACAGACAGCGTAATTTTTGTGTCTAGGGATGGCGACTGGATACCTCATCTGGGGGATCATTTGGGGGAGTTGACGGACGAAATAGGGGGCGACGACTACATCACAGAGTTCTGTTCTAGCGGACCGAAATCCTATGGTTACCGCACTGCCAAAGGAAAAGCGTGCATGAAGGTTAAGGGTATAACTCTGAACGCTAAAAATGCCCAAGCTATCCGCTTAGACTCCCTGATTGGTCTGGTTAACAGCTATGTGAGGTCTAACGATGATACGCAATACATCCTGGCTCGTGCTGAAAATATTGTGAGAGATAAAAAGCATCTCACGCTGCACAACAAGTCAGTCGACAAAAGGTTCAAGGTGGTGTATAATAAGCGCAGGCTTTTACCCGATTTCAATACTCTTCCTTATGGCTACTGATTCGATGATGCCTAGAGGAGTGCGGGATGCTTCTGAATTTGACTTTAGGCTGCAACACCCTTTCTCATGTGTGATAAGTGGCCCGTCCAATAGCGGGAAAACCTATTTTGTAAAACGTCTGATGGAAAATGGTTTAAATATGATTTCAAAAAAAATTGAAAACATTGTTTATATTTACAATTGTTGGCAACCTCTGTATGATGAACTGCTTAAATTGTACGACATTAAATTTGTTGAAGGAATACCAACGTCTCTGAATGATGATCAATTACTCCCTGTCAACAAAGCTAATCTTCTGATTTTGGACGACATGATGAGCGAAGCTAGCGGGAACGCGCAAGTCCAAAAAGTCTTCACTCAGTTTGTACACCATCGTAATCTTAGCGCTATTTATATCGTACAGAATTTATTTGCTCAAGGTAAATCGAGCAGGACCATCAGCTTGAACACAAATTATTTAATTTTGTTTAAAAAACCCCGGGACGCTAATCAAGTGATGGTGTTGGGGAAGCAAATGTATCCGTCCAATGTGAAATACTTTATGGAGTGTTATCAAGACGCTACCAGCCAACCTTACGGATACCTCATGATAGACTATAAAGCGAAAACGCCCGAACAGTACCGGCTCAGAACGGGGTTGCTTTCCGATCGCCAAGTGATCTACATCCAGAAAAGAAGAGCGTGATCATTCGTCATGTCCGCCAAACTTTGTAAACACCTACCTCTGTTAAAGATGTTACATAAAGCGACGCCTAAACAAAGACGTCTTATTTAACAGTCGTCATCCGACGAACTCATTTTAACACTTTGCGAAGTAGCATTAAACATCCTTTATGGTACGATTCCGATCAACCGACAGCAGTACCAAAAACTTAAAAGGAGAAAATCGGAAATTAAATTTCTCGCCAATAAGAAAATCGGTATAACAGCCAAGAAACGCGTTTTCAACCAGAAGGGTGGTTTTCTTCTACCCCTCCTAAGTGTCGCGGTACCATTTATTTCCAGCTTAATAGCATCTAGAAAGGGATGAACATGGAGTACTCCGAGAAGATGTATCTTGTCCCCCAGAACCAACTGGAAATGTTAAAATCCGGAACCCCTCGCGAGAACATTCAACAGGTCGTAGAGAATAACCTGGATACGGCCATAAGAAATATTTTACTCAGGACCGATTTAGATCAACGTGAAAAAGTCAAACTTTACTCAAACATCCTAACGAGGTTTTTAACGATCGTAAAACAAGGGGATCGCGAGAGCGGGGTTTTAACCCTCTCGTTACCAAATTCCGATGCAGGACATAAAGATGTTCGGCCCAATACCTCGGCCGAAGATGACGAGGGTTCAGAAGACGTCGTAGACGAAGTTCTGAAGAACGTGCCGGTGAGAAGCATGAAAAACAGTCGATACATATTAGACAAAATGTCTAAAGCTAAAGGACTCAGCGCTTGGAACGAATCGGGCGAATTTGTGTTTAAGGGTAAAGCCGTACCAGGATCCCACATGCTCGATTTGCTAAAAAATGTTACAGCGCCGCACCAGGTCCGGGATGACCGAAGACCTCTAGGATGGTCGGAGTTTCTGCAGGCATTTGCCGAATTAAACATACCGTTTTCTACCGTGCCGAATAATCATGTTAGACGCGTGATTAGTTCTTTAAAAAGCAGACCTGGAACTATCGCATACACCCCAGAACCCGAGCGTCCTTCTAAAAAGACGGTCAAAAAGAGAATTTCACGAACTACGACTCTGAGGACGGATGAACCTGCGTTCAAATCACCGACTATCGATCGAAGACCGTGGTTAGAATTTTAACGATCTTTAAATGCTGTGTATGCCTAGGGAATGAATATTTTTTAATAAATGTCTGTAAAACTGATGTCGGCTTTAAGAGTCTTTATTTACGCTCAAACAAACATAGAAGAATTACACGTCTGCACACAACGAATACACGGAAACATTTTTTCATTACAAACATTATATCTAAGTCTTTTCACAAAGAGCGACACCATTTTATCATTTTTAATATAATCGTCACTGTACAATTTCATCACGTGGTTATAGTCTCGACCCTTGGCTAAGTGATATAGGAAAAACACACAGTGCTGCCCGCATACATCCGAAGTAAAATCCTGGACCCGTTTGGTAGAATATAACACGACTGGGGCGTTAGATATTAAAAAGTTTTTGATGGATGTTGGAAAGCGATCGCTGTCAGGAGCGTTGCCAAAGCTATCGAAAAAACATCCGGAACGGAAATAAGCGGCGACCCAGTGTTCCCCCGGCAGGTCAGAAGGGTCTGTGTTAACGATAGCCAGCGCCGGTAATGTCTTTAAAGGCCTTTCAGGCAGGTGATCGCTCGGAAGAACTCCGAGAAAATGTGTGTTGCACGAAATTTTGTCCATAATAGCGGCGAGTTGTACCGTGTTCATTTTTCTACTCAGTAGTAATCGACCAGGACCTGTCTGCGGTTAGACACTTCGATGATGCTGTCAAACACGGCGTAAACGATGAGATTAATAGTATGCGTCAGCGGTTGTCTGAAACGTGCTTCGAGTCTGATATTCCCGGACTTGATGAGCGATATGTGCTGACCACAGTCTTCGTCAGGCGTGAGGTTAAAGGCGTAAAGCGAATAACCTCTCAGAAAATCATCCCTGTTGATAGAGAGAGCCTGATTTTTAAGATGTCTCCCGGTAGCGGTCGCCAGCTGATAAAATTCACGTACGGCTGCTCCTGAGGCGAAGTCTGGTTGTAGAGGCTTGGCGGGGAATTGCTGTCCGTCTACGTAGACGGCCAAGAACTCCAAATCGTAATGCTTGAACGCAAACGGGTTTTATCGTAGGATCCGGTGAACGCGTCATTATCCACCATAGCCAGGATGATAGATTTTGGTAACGTCCCCAAAAACAAGTTTTCTTGATTTGATACGCGGTACCCTGCAGGTATGGAGAAATTTTTTAAGCAGACTCTATCTATGGGGTACTTGGCCGTGGTCGAGAGCAAGGCCTGGGCATGCGCCAGTCTCACGGGTGGCGATACTGACACTTTCTTGACAAAAAGGGATGCTGACACGATATTTAATTTGTAGGCATCATCGCTCATTAGACAGAATTCGTCTTTGCCTCTGATCATTCGTATTTTTATGTCGACGCCGTTTAGCATTAATTTTTCTTGAAAGAAAATGTCGCTGTGAATAGGCGCCAGCAGCTCCACAACCCTGCTCCCGGTAGTGTAGAGCGATCTCTTGGTCAGACCCGCATTACGTCCCACAGGATCGGTTTCGTCCATGTGACCGGCTGTGTCTTTGAAAAACAGTCCGGCTGAGAAAAGCGATTCCAGCGCATCTTTACTGTAGTTGATAAGACTCTCGATGATACATCGGTAAGGGTAAGTGCTTGAGCTCTGAGATATCAATCGATCACCGAGACTGACGTCGACTTGTGAAAATATAGTAGCTCCGGGGTAATTGATTAGTGCTACCTTTGCGGGGTCTGGGATGTCGCCTCCATTAGGTCTTGTGATTTTAAGACGCAGAAACAACAATGTGTTATTTAGGTCTATGTAATCTTCGCCGGTTCCTGCGATAAAAAACTCCAAAGGTGACGAGTCCGATATAGCCGATAAAGGAGCTACTTCTAAATAGGAGTTTTTCTCGATAACCGTCTGCGTCATAGGGACTGTAAACAAATCCAACTCGGATTTAATACACTCTCCCGACATGCGGTGCAGTAACGCCATGCTAGAATATGGTTTTTACGGGTCTCTTAACAGCTGCACGTCGCTTCGCAGTCTTCTTACGCTTTCTGCGTGTGTCTGAGACCTTCTTGGGACCGCGCTTTGTTTTCTTTATTGTCTGACCACGCCTCCTTATACCCGGAGGTTTAGACGTTCTCTTACGAGCCATGACCATAAGCCCCGACCCGTCTTGAGCTTTAGAGTTATCATTATAGGATCTTGACATCACATTTGAGACGACGTCGGTTGCTATATTTTTAGCGGCCGATTTTAGGTGAGGTTTAGCGATGCTGAACCCTCTTTTTAACAACGGTACGGCCAACCTAAACAGACCTCTGAAAAGACCTCCTAGACCGGCTCCGTACATAACGGCTCCACCCGCATATCCAGGTAGACCACCGCCAGCCTGATTTCGATAATAGTCGACGTAATCAGCGGCAGTCATCCCGCGAGGGTTGTAATAAGACATTCTTAAAGCACAGATTGTTTCACAGGCCTAAAGTGTAGTTTTTCAACGACTTTCCCGTAAGAAAATGGTATTTCGCGGTTTTGGTCGTCCTTTAATTCTACGGAGATGTCCGTGATGAGCGACTTGTTGACCGACACGTAATGGGGTTTTTCGTATCTAACACTGATGGCATCATTGTCACCCCTCTTTATATGTACGCATCTTAAAAGGGGGACGTACGAATCGCCGACCGATTGGTATTCGATAAGGTCGGTATAAACGTACATCGTGTAGAAACCCCCGTTGATATCGGCTTGGTGAGGAGCTTCCGTGATAACGCTAGTTGTAAAATCAGCTTTTTCGTGATAGGCCGAACGTCCTAAAGCCTCGCCGGGTTTCATACCTAAAATAGCGGCTAGTTTCCCATAGAAACTTACCGAAATGTTGGGCTTTGCGACCAGTTGGGTTTTGTTTTTTAATTTATCGTAACCTATTACAGCCGTTGGCCCGACAATCGCATTTATCGCACTGATCACAGCACGAACACTCTCATAGTATCCCCCGCTTATTTGGAGATTCCTCGATACGGACATTCCCGGTAGCTTTTTAAACACGACTTCGCCGGGTTTATTCGCGTGCTTCTGGGATGGGGCTGGGTAGATGTGCAGGCTGAAAGTCCCATCGTCATCGTTGAAGCTGTACCAGCTTCTAGGATATTCAATCTCAGCAAGTCCCACTTGCCACTCTCCTTTCAGGTTTATAGTCTTTGCTAACCTGGTCGTATAACTAGATATGCGATTTTCAGGATAAACAGACAAAGAAGCGTTGCACGGTAACGTGACGTAGAAACCGCGGTCATCCATGGCAAGTCTTTAATCGAATGATCTCTTTCGGTAAAGGCTTGTGCGTTTTAAGGTTTTTGCAAATCCAACACAGATTTTTTGTCTATATAGCTATTAAATTTCGAAGGCCATCCTAACCATTTCACTAAAACTAGCGTAGATCGACCCTGTTTTTTCTCCCCTAAAATCTTTTCCACCTTGAATGCTTTGTTTTTGCTCACGATTATTTTTTGTAACTCTTCTTTGTAAAACACTCCGTCGATGACATCGCCGTCATAATCAGACAGCCTGTATACGGGTGGATCACGTGGGATGCACGCGGATATAGTGAAAAATTCTTCGGTGTAGTTCTGTTCATAACCCTTGGCGAACGGTCCTCGCACTTTAGAAATCCTGACGACATCCCCTACTTTGTATTTAAATACGGGATGCTCATTCTTCTTCATACCGCCGTACAGGTTTTGAAACACGACACCTTCATTTTCTTTGTCGACGTCCACAGGTCTCATCTTAATACTCCGATGGTAGCTGGTATTGTATCCCTGCATAATATCTTGCAGCACATCTATGTATCTCTGCGAATTTGTAGCTGTTAAAAATCTATCTCCACATTCGACTTTTTAGCGATCTATTAAATCGTTCCACGACGCTGGCCTTCAAATCAGTAGCCGTAGCAAAATGATGTACGTCGTGCTTTTTCATCAAATCTTGAAAATGTTTGTTAAAAAATTCTGTTCCCTTATCCGTCTGCAATTTCTTTGGAACGCGTCCCTCTTCGAGTATAGACTTGAACGCTTTAGTAACCTCGAGCCCACTTTTATTCTTTAACGCTCGAGCCCACGCGTACTTGCTAAATACGTCGATGCATGTCAACAAATATTTATTATTAGCATTTTCCTTGGAATAGGCGGCCATGTCGACGAGATCCGCTTGGAACTGTGTATCGACCCCGTACACCACGACTCTACTACGTTTGTAGTTTATAGGGGCCGTTCTGTGGAGCGTATACGCATCCTCCCCAGCCAGCCAGTCCGTGACCTGTTTATCAGTCAGACGGACTCCGGTATCCTTTAAGACCGCGTCTTTTAACCGTTTTTTACCTCCTAAAGAGCCGGGGTTGGTAGGTGTGTAATAAACGTTTTTCATGAGCTCAGACATGATGTTATCGTTTCAAACCTCCTCAAAAGAATAATATGTACAAGCGTTACGTTTCAGTCTTTTATTAAAAAATGATAAAGAGGTGGAATTAGAAATTGGTTACATAGTGACAAGAAAAAATTATTACATAGTGACAATAATATATTTAAAATTGGTTACATAGTGACAAGAAAAAATGATTACATAGTGACAATAATATATTTAAAATTGGTTACATAGCGACCAGAATATATTCAAATTGGTTACATATGTCTACATAATAATACAACCGGCGTTACATACTATCTAGCCAGTAAAGACAATTTACACATGCCGTATAGCTGCGATCTAGTGTGTAGTTTACCAGAATTTCAACCATTTCGCAAACCTTGTTTTTCTCATTTTTTGAAACAAGCTTCACACATACATCGGATACATACGTACACATACAAAGGACTTCGCTAACTCCTATCTCTTCATCGGCTGTAGATATCTCATCTAGAATTTTTCTGAGCATTACAGAGGGCGGATCATTTCTGTTTGCACACATGTCAGTCAATTCGGACCATGAGTCGGTCAGACCTCTTACAACGGCCATTTGTTTCTTGAGATTTTTTATACGTCTCGTTTGCCTCTCGTAATCTTTCTCCGGATCGCACGCATGCTCGATGACCGTGAGCATCATTTCGGTCAACTGTTCTTTATAACGGGGGGTAAATGATATGTCTCTGAAAAAATTGATTCTGCTACACACAGACCCCATGTCGGCACGATCACGTTCTGGGGGCGGACGCGCTGCTTTGCCAGAGATCCACGGCGTCGTAAACGACTTTCTTGTAGGAATCGTCCAACAGCTTTGCCCTGATTTCTTGCAGCTTTGCGACGATGAATGGTTCGTCTCTTAATTCGTGCAGGATAGCGCCGGTGGTTCCTTGAATCCTCAGAATGTTGTTGGTCGTTAATCCGTAGCGTCGTAGAGTGAAGTCGATAATGGTCTGAAGATCGGGTTTGAACAATTTGCGGCACAGTTCATCAAAGCGCGAGTCGAAATAGTAGGCGGTAGGCTCAAACAGACAGGAATGTTGCAGTTGGCTCGGGTGGTCCGTCGCACACCCCTCGCACTCTTCCCTCAATTTGTTGTCGATGATGTGCTGCAGAAGCAGCACGATCGTGGCTTTTATGATTCTGAACCCCTTTCCGTTGAAGCAGCCGTCTGTGGTATCGAACCCTGTGTGGGCCGATGTGGTACACAGATCCTTTAGGTAGTTCAGGTTGCGATATCCGAGATCCGTGCAGAATTTATCCAAGCATTCTTTGCGCAGGCCGGATGAGTGGGTATTGTCTGTCGAAAGATAATCGACAGCATTATCATCAGAAGCTTTGAGGTTGAAAGGAGCATAATCGCACTGTAATCCGTTGTCTTGAGACATGTTGGAAATGTGATGTGGGGAGGAACGACTTACTGTTCTTTATAATGTCTGTAGTGGATGGGCGGGGACGGTAACGCCCCATCACGGGGGTATCTCTCGGGGTGAAACAGCTGCGTTTTCATTTTGTTGTATCCGTCACGTATGTCGCACCATCTAAACATTTTGTTTACGACAGAAAAATGTGCACTCAGCAGATGCAGATCACGCCACTTGAACAAAAATCGAAGGGTGAACATTTCGTGATATTCTTTATGCAGGTCGCTAAGCTTTGTCTTGTCTTCACAGATGAATATGTACACGCAGTCGTCCGGGTTCTTTTGAGTGTGGTCGCCGACCACTCGATACCGGATATTTGGAGCTACCCCGTCCCACTCCCCGACGTACAAAGGCTCTTCTCCACAATCGTTCAGATCTTTCCAGATACGATTGAAAAATAATTGCCAATCTTTTTCAGGAAATACCAGGCAGGGATCTTGATCCTGTACAAATTCGTTGGTTTCGTCAGATGTGTAGAGTGTAACCGTACGTGCCGATTTGTGAAATATGTACCCGAATATGCGACCGCTGATCAGTAAAAATTCGTCTTTCACACAGTCCGAATTTTCGCGGAGAAACCTTGCCAAGCACAAATTACTGTTGTACGGCTTTCTCGGTGCCAAAGTCAGATTTTCCATCATCTCTTCATTCCATTCCTTCTCAGGAGTTTTAGGTGAGTATGTGACATCCATGTCTATGCATTTCACAGCTCTTTTCTGATTTCATACAGAAATACCAGGGTCTATTTATCTAGGCGATCCTTGGATTGCAACCGGACACGTGGTCCACAGATGGGCAATACCCCCACCGGATGAGCATAATATCTTCAAAACATTCCTCAGGGCTTCATTTTATCTCCCGTCACCGTATGGACAAGTACAAACATATGTACAAACATTCACGCATGACGATTGCAACATCTGGATCTCATTTGAGTGGTCAACACCGATGGGGGTGGTCGCAATGCGGGTGGGCCGCGTGGGGGAGGGGGGAAAGGTCACAAAGGTCAAAGCCATCAATCAATTTTGTCATAAGCCGCCGGATATAGACTACTGTCGCCCAATTGCTTAAGGTCGCCCATGGCTTTTTAAGGTCGCCCAATTGCTTAAGGTCGCCCAATTGCTTAAGGTCGCCCATGGCTTTTTAAGGTCGCCCAATTGCTTAAGGTCGCCCAATTGCTTAAGGTCGCCCATGGCTTTTTAAGGTCGCCCAATTGCTTAAGGTCGTCCAATTGCTTAAGGTCGCCCATGGCATTTTAAGGTCGCCCAATTGCTTAAGGTCGCCCAATTGCTTAAGGTCGCCCATGGCTTTTTAAGGTCGCCCAATTGCTTAAGGTCGCCCATGGCTTTTTAAGGTCGCCCAATTGCTTAAGGTCGCCCAATTGCTTAAGGTCGCCCATGGCTTTTTAAGGTCGCCCAATTGCTTAAGGTCGCCCATGGCTTTTTAAGGTCGCCCAATTGCTTAAGGTCGCCCAATTGCTTAAGGTCGCCCATGGCTTTTTAAGGTCGCCCAATTGCTTAAGGTCGCCCAATTGCTTAAGGTCGCCCATGGCTTTTTAAGGTCGCCCAATTGCTTAAGGTCGCCCATGGCTTTTTAAGGTCGCCCAATTGCTTAAGGTCGCCCAATTGCTTAAGGTCGCCCATGGCTTTTTAAGGTCGCCCAATTGCTTAAGGTCGCCCATGGCTTTTTAAGGTCGCCCAATTGCTTAAGGTCGCCCAATTGCTTTTTAAGGTCGCCCAATTGCTTAAGGTCGACCAATTGCTTAAGGTCGCCCATGGCTTTTTAAGGTCGCCCAATTGATTAAGATCGCCCAATTGCTTAAGGTCGCCCATGGCTTTTTAAGGTCGCCCAATTGCTTAAGGTCGCCCATGGCTTTTTAAGGTTGCCCAATTGCTTAAGGTCGCCCAATTGCTTAAGGTCGCCCATGGCTTTTTAAGGTCGCCCAATTGCTTAAGGTCGCCCAATTGCTTAAGGTCGCCCATGGCTTTTTAAGTTCGCCCAATTGCTTAAGGTCGCCCATGGCTTTTTAAGGTCGCCCAATTGCTTAAGGTCGCCCAATTGCTTAAGGTCGCCCATGGCTTTTTAAGGTCGCCCAATTGCTTAAGGTCGCCCAATTGCTTTTTAAGGTCGCCCAATTGCTTAAGGTCGCCCAATTGCTTAAGGTCGCCCATTGCTTTTTAAGGTCGCCCAATTGCTTAAGGTCGCCCAATTGCTTAAGGTCGCCCATGGCTTTTTAAGGTCGCCCAATTGCTTAAGGTCGCCCATGGCTTTTTAAGGTCGCCCAATTGCTTAAGGTCGCCCAATTGCTTAAGGTCGCCCATGGCTTTTTAAGGTCGCCCAATTGCTTAAGGTCGCCCAATTGCTTAAGGTCGCCCATGGCTTTTTAAGGTCGCCAAATTGCTTAAGGTCGCCCAATTGCTTAAGGTCGCCCATGGCTTTTTAAGGTCGCCCAATTGCTTAAGGTCGCCCATGGCTTTTTAAGGTCGCCCAATTGCTTAAGGTCGCCCAATTGCTTAAGGTCGCCCATGGCTTTTTAAGGTCGCCCAATTGCTTAAGGTCGCCATGGCTTTTTAAGGTCGCCCAATTGCTTAAGGTCGCCCAATTGCTTAAGGTCGCCCATGGCTTTTTAAGGTCGCCCAATTGCTTAAGGTCGCCCATGGCTTTTTAAGGTCGCCCAATTGCTTAAGGTCGCCCAATTGCTTAAGGTCGCCCATGGCTTTTTAAGGTCGCCCAATTGCTTAAGGTCGCCCAATTGCTTAAGGTCGCCCATGGCTTTTTAAGGTCGCCCAATTGCTTAAGGTCGCCCATAGCTTTTTAAGGTCGCCCAATTGCTTAAGGTCGCCCAATTGCTTAAGGTCGCCCATGGCTTTTTAAGGTCGCCCAATTGCTTAAGGTCGCCCAATTGTTTAAGGTCGCCCATGGCTTTTTAAGGTCGCCCATGGCTTTTTAAGGTCGCCCAATTGCTTAAGGTCGCCCAATTGCTTAAGGTCGCCCATGGCTTTTTAAGGTCGCCCATGGTTTATGGTCGCCCATGGCCCATGCCCGTGTCTTATAGTATTGCTTATTTCATCAGAACTTTTACATTAATAAAGTCAATAGTGTGTTACTTTATACATGTTAAAACTGTCTTAATTGTCATGCATGGCCTTTCAGCCATTTAACTGTACAAACTCATCTAATATTAATTACAATATTCATACCTAGCTTTTTTAAAAATGTTATCAAGTTTGTGTAATCTCTTTCCTTCTCTCTAAAGCAGTTTGATGAAGCTGATTATATAACACTGATACTGTAATATGATTCAGACTCATCAGATGTGTGTTATGAATCTCTTTATGCTTCATGTGAGACATTATGATCCTCATTCAGCTGCAGATCTCTGATTCTCTTTATAGTGTCTTGAATATGAAACCAAAGTCCTTTGATTTTTAAGTCTATTTGCGCCATCTAGTGGACAAATATGAAAGCAGTTAATATTATATATAAAACACATTTACTCAGGGGCCTACAATTAGGGGGGGGGGGGGGGGTTGCTAGAGACGTGTCCCTACCAATATACAGCCACTACCAAACTGTCCCTAGCAATATTTTGATCAAATAATTAAATATATCTATATGTTTTTGTCATTTCAGACGCATCTGAAACGTCATATCATTGATATTACATAACAAGTTAAAGTAAAAACTGCGTGCTCTCAAGGACATGCATTTAATACATGTGCTGAATGTAGTCACACACCGGAAGGGAAGCACAGCGCTCACAGGTATTGCACCCAATTCAAGACAGCAGTCCAAATACAGTTCATATAAAAGCCCACTTCAGGATTGAACAAAGTTGCATCGACGAGTTTGAAGCGATCTATGGCTATTATTAGCTCCCTATATAAAGCATACGGACAGAAAGACAAACGTTGTGCGGACAGATACACAATATTTCAGCCTAGGATATAGTCATGAACATCAATAATAATTTGGGACAAATATAATGTGATTTTTTTTTGGTAAACTATGTAAGTGGCCCTCTGTGGTGCAGCAGGATTTGGAACAGCAGACAGTCTTTAACTTTAAATTAATGTTGTTCAACTGAATGTACAAATCAAACTGTTTGCTGAAATATCCACAAAATAAAAAACAACACTGATATAAGAGCGTGCAGTTTATCTGTCCATCAGATGCGCACGAGTTTCGTTACTACAGCTACAGCAGAGTATTCTTTCAGAATCATACTGGGTCCAATTCTATTAATATTAAAGTAAAGTGATGTGTGATTACACCCAGCGCTCTGATGCTGATGTTGTTGGTCCACAGAATCATAATTGTGTAATTATTTTCTGTAACACACACTATTTAAAAAATAAAAAGGGGGGGTTATGTCCCCACCAATGTCGAAAGCAAACCTACGCCCTTGCATTTACTGATACATGTTTGATTAATAATGTCTTAAATTATATTTACTACAAGTAACATGCTTTCAGCTCAATTCAGTTAACTGACAATTAATAATGGTGATTTTGCATTTTGTGTGAAACATCATTACTTTTAGCAAGTTTATGCAATCTTTGCTCATGTTCTGCTGTAATGGACTCTGTTGTGTTAAACAGTAGATGTCTCGTGTAAAGTGTTTCTGTTAAAGTCATTGATGAGCTGCTGATGTGAATCAGGTGTGTTTCATCACACATTTACATCTTCTTCAGCTCTGGGTCACAAATATAACCTTTACACTGAGATTTGAAACAATACAAACAATATGACTGCGTCTGAAATCAGATATTCATGAGCAGATGCTTCTGTTGAATCTTTTGAATACATTCAATATAGTATGAATTTATTTTCATCTTGAATTGAAATTGTCTAAAACTGTCTATCTGTCTATCTTCTGTACATACATAATTGCCTTATTTTACTAATTTCTGTAGGTTTTAAACGAGGAAAACATTATAAATGAGACTCATTTTAATGCATTTATGACTGATATGTGATTTTTACACATTCTTCAATCAGGAGATGATGGAGGTATGCTTGATATGAATCATCATCATCATCATCCTCATCATCATCATCATCATCATCATCATCATCAGATGAATGCAGAAAGAGTGTCTTTTAAGAACAGAAATGCTGTAAATCTGGAGAAACAGAGAGATGTTGTGTGTGAAATGAGAGATGAAGCACATGAGAAAGCTGAGAATAAAAGTGATTCTTCTGTCAGAAACAGCATCAATACACAAAAGCAAAAGCACAGATGAAATACTGAGCAAAGGTTTGGAGTGAATCATGAACAGAATTGAGTGGAAATGAAAGAGATCTGGATTCTGATCAAACCATTCAAAGCTTCAGAAGAGATGAAAACAGCAGAACTGATCCATTAGAGTCACATTTCACAACTTTTCTGTCTGTTATATATTTATTTAATATAATTTTAAATGTATTTTGTGGTGCGATGTACAGAGTATGATATGAAAATTGAATGTAATCTCAGTCATGATATGTAAATCTTTCAGTTATGAATGCCTTTCTGTGTTGATCAACGCATCAAGGTTCAAGGTTCAAGGTTCTTGTTTATTTGTCACATACACAATCATACAGGGTATAATCAGTAGTGAAATGTAGGGCAGGACAGGTCCGCTCAATGGACAGTGCAAAAAAAATAAAAAAATAAAAGATGATACATAACACAGGAGCATATATTTAAATATAGGTAGGAATAAGATAAAAAATAAAAATAATAATAATAACAATAATAATAATAGTAAAAACAAAGAAATAAAATAAGGAGTAAAATGTGCAATGAACTGAACTGTGCAATACAGTCTACTGTGGATTTAATAAATATTAATATAAACAGGGATGTGCAAGAGGAATGTGCAAACAGGTTGTACCGGGTATGTACACATAGCAGCAATGCGGATGATGGAGAATAATGAATGTTCTTACAGATTATTAAATTGAGTCCTGTAGATGTTATGAGACTGAGTTTAGGAGCCTGATGGCCTGAGGGTAGAAGCTCCTCCTCAGTCTCTCAGTTTTTGCCATCACGCTTCTGAAGCGCTTGCCAGATGGCAGTGTGATGAAAAGACGGTTACCGGGGTGTTTTGAGTCCTTGATTATTTTTGCAGCTCTGCTTCTGCAGCGTTTGAGGTAGATGTCCTGCAGAGAGGGGAGGGCAGACCCTGAGATGCGCTCAGCTAAGCGCACGACTCTCTGCAGAGCTTTGCAGTCCTGTTTTGTGGCGTTACTGTACCACACTGAGATGCACTGAGTCAATACACTTTCTATGGCCCCTGAATAGGCCTTTTTCACAGTCCGCGTTCGAAAACCGGAAACTTGGAGCAGTTGTGTAAAATAACTTCCACTGTAGCCTGTATGAATGGCAATGCCCGTAGCACGGGGTTGTTGTGATTTATTAATGAACAATTCATTATAGATGTTTCATTAAAACATATTAACCACAGTTTTCAATCATTAATCGGGTATGACGAAACGAGGAAAAATGTTGTCATGATATTCCGACGCATATTTCATGATTTAAATGGGAGCGCATAGGCGTATATGCACATACTTGAGAGACAGACCAGCTTTTTACTCAGCTGTTCACGAGTCCAAGTCAAGTCTCGAGTCAGCTGTTCACGAGTCCAAGTCAAGTCTCGAGTCAGCTGTTCACGAGTCCAAGTCAAGTCCCAAGTCTTTATTTATGCGACTTAAGTGCGACTCGAGTCCAAGTCAAGTCTCGAGTCAGCTGTTCACGAGTCCAAGTCAAGTCTCGAGTCAGCTGTTCACGAGTCCAAGTCAAGTCTCGAGTCAGCTGTTCATGAGTCCAAGTCAAGTCTCGAGTCAGCTGTTCACGAGTCCAAGTCAAGTCTCGAGTCAGCTGTTCACGAGTCCAAGTCAAGTCCCAAGTCTTTATTTATGCGACTTAAGTGCGACTCGAGTCCAAGTCAAGTCTCGAGTCAGCTGTTCACGAGTCCAAGTCAAGTCTCGAGTCAGCTGTTCACGAGTCCAAGTCAAGTCTCGAGTCAGCTGTTCATGAGTCCAAGTCAAGTCTCGAGTCAGCTGTTCACGAGTCCAAGTCAAGTCTCGAGTCAGCTGTTCACGAGTCCAAGTCAAGTCCCAAGTCTTTATTTATGCGACTTAAGTGCGACTCGAGTCCAAGTCAAGTCTCGAGTCAGCTGTTCACGAGTCCAAGTCAAGTCTCGAGTCAGCTGTTCATGAGTCCAAGTCAAGTCTCGAGTCAGCTGTTCACGAGTCCAAGTCAAGTCTCGAGTCAGCTGTTCACGAGTCCAAGTCAAGTCCCAAGTCTTTATTTATGCGACTTAAGTGCGACTCGAGTCCAAGTCAAGTCTCGAGTCAGCTGTTCACGAGTCCAAGTCAAGTCTCGAGTCAGCTGTTCATGAGTCCAAGTCAAGTCTCGAGTCAGCTGTTCACGAGTCCAAGTCAAGTCTCGAGTCAGCTGTTCACGAGTCCAAGTCAAGTCTCGAGTCAGCTGTTCACGAGTCCAAGTCAAGTCTCGAGTCAGCTGTTCACGAGTCCAAGTCAAGTCTCGAGTCAGCTGTTCATGAGTCCAAGTCAAGTCTCGAGTCAGCTGTTCACGAGTCCAAGTCAAGTCTCGAGTCAGCTGTTCATGAGTCCAAGTCAAGTCCCAAGTCTTTATTTATACGACTTAAGTGCGACTCGAGTCCAAGTCGCAGACTCGAGTTTCCATCTCTGGTATATATACACAGCAGACTTACCTCTGTTCATTGGCAGTTTTCCAGCATCCCTCTGCCACCCCTTCCCCGCACTTACAACTATTCCTGTCCTAATCTGTAGGGGGGGGGGGGGGGTACTCTGGGTTCGGACCAAAGTTCCGAGCCCGGAGCCCTCCCCTCGGACAGCACGCCAAATACGCATGAACTTTATTCTATTTATTATATGTAAGTGTGAACTCGTGAACACAATATAAATAATCAGCGTCAGTAAATGCATTGTTTATTGTAATACATTGAAGTTTGACCATCTGTGAGCACTAGATGGGTCTTTATCATAGATTTCACTGCAAACATGAAGGTCTTCGGGTTCAGGTTGAGGACCGTAAAGACTAACGAGAGAAATAGAGAACAGATGAGGATCAACATGTTTCACAAATGGAGTGTAAACTCATAAATATACTCATTTTTACAAGTAAATACAGTATAAGACAGTACAAGTTACAGTATAAGTATATTTATATTATATATAAATACAGTAAAAGTTATATAGGTTTAGGGAACATATTTGTGACATAACATACGTGATTTATAGTAATATCTGCATCTTGTCATGAACTTTGAGACGGATGAATCTGGTTTTATTAGCTTCATGAGAGTAAAATTGTGTTAGAGAGGAATGTTTTGATTATCAAGTAATTCCTGGGTTATTCTCTTGTTTGTCACCATGGTTACTGTGTCACATCTCTGTGGTGTGTGTCATGTGTTCCTGTAAAATGGGTTCTAACGATGAGTGATGGGAAAACCTGCCTTCAGATAGTCCAAGAGATGACAGATTAAATCATAAAGAGCCTGATGAACTGTTAAGGAGTAAGAAATAAACAATAATAACACTATATGAAAATGTTAAGTTAAATTTCCATGGCATGCTGAATTAGAACATTCTGTCAAACTATAGTGTGTAAGTGTCTAAATATTGAATATATGAGGTAGCCTACTTCATATTAGGCTATTTAAGCATGGAGCTGGAATCAGTTTAACCAGATTTTCTACTTTCTTAACAGATTGTTTTTTCTAGTGTCTTGGGAAATGAAATGAAGTTTACAAAATGAACATACTTTTTTCTACTCCTTAATAGATACTGTCAGAAAGGTTTTAGTTAGCGTCATTAGTCGTGATGTGAGGATTACAATTGGCTGAAATGTGTGTGTGTGTGTGTGTGTGTGCACGCGCAAGTGTGTGTGTTGTGTGTGCGTGCATTTCTTGGTTTACAAACTTTTCTCTTTACTTCTTTTCTTGATTTATGTACTTGAATGAACGCCTTTATTGTGAAGCGTGTGTTTACTCGTCGTGAGTGTGCTCAACATGAGTTTGGTCTCATTGTGCTCAATTAAAGTTTTGTTGTACTGTGTTTGTTCTAGTTTATTTTGTAAGTGTTCTTCACTGATGTATTGCTATATTGAGTGGTTGTGGTGTTGTGAGTCTGTTGACGTTTGTGCTTTTTGTCTGAGTTTTGTTTTGTGTTGTAGTAGCAACAATTTATTATTATGTTTTTGTTTTGTATTAGTTATTTTGGTGGATTTAAGTCTTTGTAGCTGTTTATTTGTGGGTCAGCTGTGTGGGTGGGTAACTCTTCTTACTGTAAGCCATCTGTGATCGAGTGACTGTGTCTGTTCAAGTGTATTTCTGATTTCTGCTTGTTACAGGAGCTGAGTGCCTGAGGCAGGGGTGGATTCCTGGTGTTGTTTCTTTCACGAGTGTGTGAGTGTGAGTGTGTGTGTGCGTGAGTGTGAGTGTGTGTGTGCGTGAGTGTGTGTGTGTGAGTGTGAGTATGTGTGTGCGTGAGTGTGTGTGTGTGTGTGAGTGTGTGAGTGTGAGTGCGAGTGTGTGTGTGTGTGTGAGTGTGAGTGTGTGTGCGTGAGTGTGTGTGCGTGTGTGCGTGTGTGTGAGTGTGAGTGTGTGCGTGTGTGTGTTCGTGAGTGTGTGTGTGCGTGAGTGTGTGCGTGAGTGTGTGTGTGTGAGTGTGAGTATGTGTGTGCGTGAGTGTGTGTGTGTGTGTGTGCGTGAGTGTGTGTGTGTGTGTGTGTGTGTGAGAGAGAGAGAGAGAGAGAGAGAGAGAGTGTGTGAGAGAGAGAGAGTGTGTGTGTGTGAGTGTGTGTTAGTAAGTCAGTAAGTCAGTAAGTGAAGGGTGTTTTGCTGTGTAGACCGATTATGCCCTGCTGTCAAGCCTCGGTTCCTGTAACTTGGTCCTTGGATGTCCTTGATGAACCAGGTCACCCATCGTTGTATTTTGTGAAGTGTGGAATTGAGTCTGTTATATGTGAACTGTTGCACTCAGCAATTACTCTTCTTCTTCCCTCTGTTTTTGTAACAAACCCTTTTTTTTTTAATTGTAATAAAAAGTCTCTTTTGTATATCTACGTCTCCTGCCAATTTATCGTGACCTGACCTGTGTTGCCTAAAAATTAATTAGATTTATTATAGGTCCCTGGGCTAGACCCACGATGGCGTAGTCGTGCTAAATCTCTAATCCTTCAGTGCTCTGCCACACTTTGATTCAACTTCCCAACTTTTCTCTTTTTTTATTAAAATGTGCTTTTTACCTTGGACTGTGTAATAATTTTATAAATAATTTTAACTTTATCTTTAACAGCAATCAAGATGTTTTTAATATTTCAAAACACATTCTCATGTTAGCAAACAGATTATACTTTCACATGTGACCAACATTTCCTCAACAAATATAAAATTATCAAAATATTCATCTGACAGACCTGACAAATCTGACGGTGGTGATGAAAACCTGAATTTGTAGTTATTTTAACTATCAAATAAATTGAATCAATCAATTACTGTATTAAAACAAAACATCAAACAGTGAATATGTTATTGTTTAGAAAAGATTCACATTTAAGTATTTTGATATATCATTAGCATATGAATGATTGAACCCTTCTCTGTGGACACACTGCTTTAGATGTATAGTGAGAAGACAATACGTGTCATAGCCTAGATTTGATATAATAATGATAAAATTAAAGTGAAGGGGATAATTGTGTTAAATACATTCTATTATTAATCCCCATAACATTTACAATTGAAAATATTTTCATTTTTAAACCTAATAGCAGTTACAATTGCTAGACATGTTTTGTCCCATGTGTCAAGAATCATTAGTTCATCCAAACTGAATATCTTCCGCAGCTAGTCTGTCTATATTTCATAACTGTATGATTTCTCGTTAATCAGTCTGGTAGAGCTGCTGCTGCAGTGCGGCTGTATCTGTGCGCATGCGCGTGATGCTCAGTCCGCTCACCCTACTCGTCATGTAGCAGGGTTATATATAGCCTAACAGTGCAGAGAAGTTCACTAAACACGAGCTGATGTAGACAGAGCTCTGCTGCAGATCTTCAGAGAGAGGACTGATGCATTTACAGGAGATACTCTTGATTTAGCACTTTTCTGATTCGGAGACAACATCAAGTGTCTATGATAGCGATTTATTGCGTGTATTATTATTATTATTATTATTGTTGGTAGTCTATATTAGGCGCACTTGTATGGAAGTCCTAAAAGGCCATGGGTTATTAATTTCTTTCATTGTTTTTTCGTCATCACGACTTAATAAAAGTTTTGTTGTTATCTTAATTTTTCATTACATTACATTTTTTACATTATTGTCGTGGTACTTAAATTTTACCTCCAAATTCTCATTACTGTGTCAGGATGTTATTTGTGAGTTTTTATTGAATTAAATTACATTAAATTTCTGTTTGATTTTCATGACTATATAAAATTGTTTTTTTTTTATTGAAGGGAAAATGTGTTTGAAGCATATCTTTATTAGTGCTATAATGAATTTAAAGACATAGTATAATGTTAAAATAAGGCAGCCTGATTAAAATGTACTCCTGTAATTTACATTTATAGATTCAGTTGTAGATGTTATGATTTTTCTCAGCTGTTATTGATGATCTCCTGTAGATGGTTGAATTGTCTTTGTTTTAATGTCTGATGTTACACAAGAACTCAACACAGAACAGATCCCTGCTTTAATAATGTTCATTTAAAACACATTTCTTACTCTTGCTGTTGTTTATGAAAGATAAAGTACATCATGACAATAAACAAGCATTTAAAGGAAAGAGTTTTTCTTCTTTTATTCATTTTTACAAGTGTAAACCAGTTTTATTCCCTGGAGTACAGATTTATTGCAATGCAATCAGTTCATTACAGATTCTACGACCTTAAACGGCTGTATCACACATTGAGACATTAAAAGTGTGCAGTATAGAGGTTTGGTAATCACTGTATTATATCTTATGAGAGAATGCATTCACTGAGAATCAAACCTATGACACTGGCATTGCTGCACCATGCTATATTCCATATAACATCATACAGCAGTACAATACATACAGTAATCAGTGATTCAAAAAAACATGAACCTGTATAAAAACTCATTCTTCTGCATTCATCTAATACTAGCCTGCGGTCTGTGAGTGAGTGACCTCATGGTGCAGCATAATAACAGAGACACAAAATCACTTTCCAGAACATTCTTGTTCACTGCTCCTTCTTCCTAAAGATATTCCCTCGAACACTTGGACTAGAACACTTGTCATTATCAGGTACATGGTGGTCCCCATGTCCCCTTAGGAGCCTGATCCTGTTCCTGCAAAGATGAGCTCCGAACCAAACACAGCGTTGATCTTCAGAAAACTGAACTCTATCTGAAGATCAGTCTCCAGGAACAGAAATGAGCTGCTGGATATGATGTGTGAGAATCTGTGACTTTCTCTGAAACATCGGTATAAAGATGGTATAAAGATCTTCTGAATCTACAAATGAAAAACGGTGAAATTCAGTGAAGGCTGCTTTAGATAAAAATGTCTGCAAATGTATAATTGTAAATGGTTATTTTCATAAAGAGTTTATTTAGAGTTTTAGGCCCCAATCAGAGATTAGAGAAGGAGAAGATGTTGATGATCAAAGACATGAAAGTGTGTTTTGTCTTAAACATCATAAATACTCACAGTTTGGTCTTTTGCCATCTATGCTGTTTCGTCTGACTAGTATTGGTATCTTTTCCTCTCCTGGTTCATTAGGTTTTAACTTGCCATTTTGCATTCTTTACTTGTCTTTCATCTGCTGTGCAAACATTAATATTATGTTATATATTAAGACAGTTGATCAGAACATTATTGTTTTCGTCACGCATCACATCAGTAGAGGCCTTTTACATTTTCTTGTCATTTTTTCCCCTTTTTGTATAATAGATGTAGAATAATGACGTTATTGCCTTCATAGAGTTGCTCAGAAATGAATATTTTTTAAATTTGAAACAATCAGTAGGCTATTGTATAAAGCACTATAGAAATAAATGTGACTTGACCTGAGCAACTGCACCAACAGAATAGCAACAATAATAAAAAATGCAAAAAATCGTTATCACATACACTTACAGAATAATCCGATGTTGTATCAAAATCAGAAAAGTGCAAAATCAAGAGAAGCTCCTGTGAATGCATCAGTCCTCTCTCTGAAGATCTACAGCAGAAGGGTAACGTTACAAAAGGTATAACATACAAGCAGGGCCGTCCGTAACGCGATCGCCCCACTACATACCTCGCACCGGGCCCCGCGTCAGCCAGGGACGGCCCTGAGTGCAGCATTCTGACACAAAATCACCACAAAACCCCTCCTTCTTTTGTGTGGGACTGACCTCCATCATATTCTGACATTGATATGTCTGTTTGTGATGCTACTCATTAGTAGGCAGAAAAAAAGCACTTAAAAAAAGTTTTTTAAAAAATATTGAAGCTGATCAAAATATAATATACAGTATATCACTCAGTTTAAAGTTTTCATTTAAATAAACCTCTTCTAAATTCTTAAAATCTCTGCTGTAATACTGACACTTCACTGTATGACAAACTGAACTGTGTCTAGTTCTCTCGTTCTCATGTTTCCATTGTGTTTACAGTCAGAACACACAGGCTTTTCTCACTGCATCATCATTTCTTCTGACATCTGTTTTACACACTGCACAGTTTTAAGTCTAGAGAGACATGATTTTACTGTGATAGTGAATGTTTTTCCAGGCTGTGGTTAATATTTCCAGTGTAAATAAACAAATGAATCTTTAATGACTGGATCATTTAGTAGCAGAGCCTGTTGTAGCTGTTCATTCAGTCAGGGAGACTCTATAGTGACACTTGTGTTTTGCTTTGGTGTGCGCTGCTGTATTTCTCATTTATTGTTTTAGTATGTTATTTTTGCATATGTATCTGTGATTTTTCTTTTGTTAAGTTTTCAACCCGAGCATCTTGTGATCACTCTGCCAAACTTTAGAACAAATATGCATAGGCTAAATCACATCATACACATGCTTATAATTCTTCATAAATAAAGAAAATAACATATTCAAATATGAGTCTTTACTGCGATTGTTGTTATTATTGAATTTCATTAGTCATTAGTCATAATTCATTAGATGATTTATGCACGGCTGTTCATGGAAAAGTGAGCAAGACACGACAATACCATGATTATGGTTAAATAAGAAAAAAGACATCTAATATAACGAAATTAGGCTACATTTATTTTCATATTAATATCTCAACACACCATTAGATTACATTATCGTAACTTGTGTAGATTTATGTGTTTCAGCATGCGTTAATTTTGTGTCGCTAAACTTTGCCTCAATAAGGTTAAATTACAAAGTCTTTCTTTGGCCTTCGCTCTGGAAGTGATCTGTTGATTCTGCTAAACTTTAATTAAAACCGACACTAAACTATATAAAAACTAAATAAAAATGTGTTCACAAAATAAAAACTAAACTAAAACTAACAAAAATATTAATGAAACTAATAAAAACTAAACTGAATTTTATAGCAAATTTGAAAACGATATTAAAATAAAACAAATTTAAAAATTCAAAACTATAATAACCTTGGTGTGAACATGCTGTTACTGTAGTTCTAGACTAAATATGAATGTGCTTTAATTCATCCCACTCGCAAAAAACTGATTTAGTATTCATCAAAATGAATTAAAACGGTGAAATGCAAACTCAGAATATGATGCAAACCTGCAATAATTAAATGTTAAACAACACAAATGTATCTAATCTCATTTTATTAACCAATGTCTTTGCTGCTGAGCTTTGATGATCCAGTTCAATCATACTGATAAGAAAAAAATACTTTAGATGAACTAACAATTGTGCTTCATTGTTGTTATTGCTGAAGAGTGTTGAACTTCTTCTCCTGCGCTCTACTCTTCACACCAGGCTGAGGTTTATTCATTACACTTTTTGGTGTGAAAGGGCTTTACATTTGCTATAATTACAACTTCTTGTATTAAAAACAATCAAGCCCTGCTCATATTTAAAAAGTTACGCAAAAGTAATGCAAAAGTAACGTAATTAGTTACTTTTTTAGGGAGTAACGCAATATTGTAATGCATTACTTTTAAAAGTAAATTTCCCCAACACTATTTAAATGGGAAGCTTTTTATATCTTGTATGCAGGGCCGTCCCTGGCTGACGCGGGCCCGGTGCGAGGTATGGAGTGGGGCCCCCCTCGGTCCGTTTGTGATCGCGTTACGGGGGGGGGGGGGGGGGCATCTTTTTTGTCCGTTGAAAATCTGACAGTGTTTGACTGTCACAGACTATAAGTGTTTGAACTTTTAGTCTTGATAGATCTACTGTTATTGTCTTCACACTCCAATCATAAAGTGACACACTCATATTCATTCAGGCTTTCTGCAATCATCTAGAATCTACATTGAAAGTTTACAGATGTGATTATGTGTAAGTGACTATGTATAATTAGAACAAATCCAATGAGGACAATCTGATATATATTTGTGTTAGTCTCAGATGATCCAGACAGGCCTGTGAAGATTCATTCAGACACCAAAACTAAGGTGAGCTTCTTCAGTCTAAACCCTTCAGATGTTCTCAAGAACAAACACCAGCAGACTTTTCAGCTTTTTCAGACTCATCTGATCACAAACAAACAGACTAATGAACAGATTCTTTCTCAGATCTGTGTCTCTATACTGCAATACTGCTTCTACTTCACTTTCATTATATACAGGGAAACCCCCTGGACAGATGGCTGGTCTATCACACATTCATACAAAAAACCGCTCAGTGTCTTCAGGTCACTGGATAAGCATGTCTATGGATTGAGGAGGAAACTGGAGAAATACACAATAACACGAACAAGAGAACATGCAAACTCGCAACGCAACGGACTAAACCATGACTCACACTGGGACTCGCACTTCTCTCTCTCTCTCTCTCTCTCTCTCTCTGAGGTTTAAACATTTTTAGTATGATTTTATAATCTCACAGAAATTGCATTTTTTTATACTGTACATACATATTTATACACTAGCTAACAAGCAGTAATATTCACTTCATATTTAATGTAACACTATTTTCAGCGTTTGGATGTTGTCTTGATTTATCAAGCAGTGGTTCTTAATCCTGGTGACTCCTGACTCTTATTTAACCTGATTCAGATCATCAGCTCATTAGGAGAGAGCTGCATGGACAGCACTGAGTCTGTCAGATAACAGAGACATACAAAACTAGCAGAGCAGGGTGTTCCCACGACCAGGGTTAAGAACCACTGGTGAAAACAGGTCTGCTGCCGGATTGAGTTAAGCCAATCACATGAGCTATAAATGTCACATGATTACTGACTCTAGAGCTGCAGGGAAATGACATCATTTCAACACTGATTGGTCATGACAAGAACAGCCTCAAAGCTTCACTATTGACTGTCACAGACAGGACATATATCTGTTTTTATTTTAAATAAAATGTATTTTTCACAATTATAAAAAAAAAAATCTTCCTTTTTTTTCAGAATACACACATTTAAACAGTCAAGTGCTTGTGTTTGCCTTCACATACTTGTGTTAAATATGTTTCTCTGTCATACAAATGCAGCAACCATATTAACATCTCAGAAATAAACCAAATCCAGATTTATGTGAAGGAACTCAAACATTCCCCAAATAAACAAATGAATACAATAAACAGATTCAATATTCCTCTTTATCCAGTTAGATGAAGTGCTTGATTCATATCAAGCAAATTTCCTTAATCTCCTGATTAAAAAATGTGGGGTGAATTAATAATGCGTGACGCACACTTTTCTGTAAACTGAGCCAAAAATATTTTTTTGGTAACGTTTGGGTAATTGGGCCAGCACATTTGTTCATTTATTTAGGGTAGTGTAAGAATATTTACTGTACTGCACAAGTTAGTTCGTACTTTAATATAATTTTATATGTAATATTTAATTTTCTGTTCATCATTATTAAGAGCCCATGTTTATTTCTGTTCAACTTTATTTCTCACTTCATAAGTCCATCCAAAATTCATAAAAGAAGGTAAAAGAAGGCTTAAAGTCCAAAAGTCATTGAAAACATTTAAAAATCAAATATTAGACAAGTAAAAAAAAAAAAGCTTCAGGTCCAAAAAAACTAATAATAATTGTTGGGTGGCTCATCATCAATTAACTGTTAGACAAACACATTTAACCTGCACTAACAGAAACATGAATATGGTTTATTGCTGCAAATAATAATAATAAATAAATAAAAAATAAAGTTAATCTATAATGCTTCTATTTTCAATACGCTTCTATTTCAGAATTTTTATTTGAGCAAAGATCTAGCTAGTTCGTGAATATTTTTGTGGCTGATTAGAGCTTCCACAAATAAAAAGGTTGGAAAATGATTTCGGGCATACAGAGCATATAAACTGGTTCTCTATTACAAGGCAAATCATTTTCTTAATTAGCAAAGTCTTTAAGCACTGTCCCAATCAACCACAATTATGCTGTCAAAATAAAATAAAATGACAATATAAAAACAACCTAATTCGGAAAATAGAAACATGATATTAACACTTTTTTTTTACTGATTTTATAGAAGTAGTGCATCATATTAATGTTTCCATCAAAAGTGTGTATAATATAGTAGCTATGACAATTTTGGGACCTTATTATGAAAACTAGCAAAAGCTTATGTCATTTTCCTCAGTTCATGCATTTCATGGTGAACTTCCTGTTTGATGCATGCCCTGCCCACCTATATGATATCACACCAATGAGGGCATTCCATTTTAATTATGTGGTCTTACACCTAGGACTCAGCAAGAAAAAGTTTTTATTTTCACTCATTAGGTGAGAAAATAAATTCTGTATATTTATACTGTCCCATTTGACCTTACGTCCCAATCACCCTTAATTCACCCCAGCATAAAATCATTAAAATGAGTCTCATTATGTTTTCCTCATTTAAAAACTACAGAAATGAGTAAAATAAGACGATTGTTTCGGTACAGAAGATGTGTTTTAAACTAAGGTGAAAATAAATTTATATATTCATAATGTGTAGAACATACCTTATGGCTGTGAAGTTATTATTAAAAAGAAACACCTGCTCAGAGAAACTCTGATTTCAGACGCAGTCATATTGTTTGCAAAAATCAATCACCGTTATTGTTTGTGAGCTGATAACTGAATGACATTCACTGAATTGACCTGAAATAATTTTTATTAAATAGAATTTAAGGCATTGCAAATCAAATATGTATCAGGACTGTTTTTTTGTAAAGAAGATGAACTGCACTCATCTTTGTCCAGTAGATGGAGCAAATACACTTAAAAACTCAAAGGATTTTGGTTTCATTTTCAAGACACTGTAAAGCAGTGGTCTCAGTTCCTGGAGGGCCACAGCTCTGCAGAGTTTATCTCCAATCAGCTCCAACTCACAACTGCTTGGAAGTTTCTAGTGATCCTGAAGAGCTTGATTAGCTGGATCAGGAGTGTTTGATTAGAGTTGGAGCTAAACTCTGCAGAGCTGCGGCCCTCCAGGAATTGAGTTTGAGACCGATGCTGTAAAGAGAATCCGAGATCTGAATCTGAATGAGGATCATAATGTCACACACGGAGCATAAAGAGACTAATCACACACATCTAATGAGCCTGAATCATATTACAGCATCGATCAGCTTCATAAAACCATTAAGCTTCATCAAGGCCATGGATGACTATTGACCTCTTGGTAAGCCCCTCCCCTCGAACGCAGATGAGCCAATGGCAGTTGAGCATCAGTTGCACTCGGATATCTTTAGGTTAAAGAAAGAAAGATCCGCAGGTCTTGTCTGTTTGATGGTGTTTATGCTACAAAAATATTAAAACGATGTGTGTGGCGTGCTCGCTCTCAGTCCAACGCTATTCTCATTTTCTTAGATTTAAAGTGATATACTGTATGTTAGAAATATATGTTATATGCAAAGAAATGGCCCACATGTGTGTTTATATACAGCAATAAACGCATCGGGTCTTTATGCACTTAATAATAATAAGTGCCTAATGATAAAGCGCAGTGAATAGTTTGAAACAAATCATAGGCCTATATTAATGTTTTTTCACTGGAGCAGTTTGGAGTTTGTAACAGATATCTCTGTTATTTTTGAGCATGTCATTGATGCATGTGCTCTCTTTGATCACACTGATCTTTGATAGTAACAACAGACCTATTCATAATTTTAGTGAATTGTCTGAAATTTTATAGTGTGGTAGCCTACATTTTATGCAGCATATTAACTTGAAAATAGGCAACGGGCACTCGAGCTTAAATCCTGAAATACTGGATCAGTGATATTATTTAAACACATACCAGAGCTCTGACTCTACAAACTCATGAATATAATGCAGATGCATCTAGAGACACAAGGTTCAGTGTGACAGACAGTATTGTGTCGCTCTCTACTGGAGATTATTAATATTACAGCAGAGAAAATCACATCAACATCAGCATTATATCAGATATTCACAATCATTTAAATCAAGTCTATTAATGCAGTGAATTTATGGACTAACTTTACATTTTGTTCAGCTTTGAGATTTTTATTTTTCTGTTTAAAACATTACTAAACTGTGCACTTAGATTAATTAGTAGCACTAATAAAAAAATAGAATTTGATTTCAATTTTAAATGAAAATTGTTTTAAAAACTATTACAGTAATGAAAATATGGAGACATTTAAATTGTATTATCATGAATAATATACAGTAAGTGAAAAGCTCAATTTTAATGCTAAATATATATTTATTTATTTTTTAGAATCTGGGGTGAAATTAGACCTGAATATGTTTTCATGGGTTTAAACGGGGCAACAACAATCACACAATTATTAAATATAAACCTGTTATAGAAAAGCCTGTCAATCAACATTAGATCACCAAAACACTGTATTATCTGGATAATCAGAAAGAACATTTCTGTCTTATGATCAGTCACCTCTGATAACAGATCAGTATTAATTGTAATGTAGAAACATTCATGTTCTGTGAAGCTACTTTGAAATTATATGTATTGTGAAAAGCACTACAAATAAATGTGAATGTAGAAAACCTCAGAAATAATCCAAATCCAGATTTATATGAAGGAACTCAAACATTTCTCAAATAAACAAATGAACACAAACAGACTCAATATTCCTCTTCATGCAGTCAGATAAAGTGCTGGATCAGTCATAAATGCATTAGTCTCATTATCAAAGCTGCTAAAAGTTTGTTTGCTATAAGTTCTGTCATTTCACGCAAAAAGCAAAATCAATATTATTATTTGTGAGTTAATAACTGAATTTTAACTGAAAATTGTGCACCTTTATGTAGATGACCGATTCATCCCCACACGAATCACATGATGGTGATGGTGAACTACATTTGGGGAGTGTAATTAAACAACTTTAAGGTTTTGTTTTTTTTCTTTTTTTTTGTATATATATATATATAAATAATTACAATATATACAATAAAAAATATATATACAATATATATAGCCTATTCCAATATTCCACATTTCTTTATCTGTGACTCGTTTCTCGTTACATCACATTAGTGTCACCAACATCAAAACAAATCACCTTTTGTCACGTTTTTACCTCATTTTATCTTTTTTACATTTGAATACTCAACAGACTTTTGAGATTAAACACAATAGCTATGTTTCCATCCACCTAGTTTTATGCGCATTTTGGAATATCGCATAAAAAAACGCTGGATGGAAACGCCAATATATTTTATGCGATATATGGATGTCCACACCAGACGCGACGCGACAGAATCAATCAAATATCACAGCCAGCCAATCAGAAGCGTGTGTGTGTGTGGGCGGGCTCTCTCTGGAAGCGCACTGCACTCTCAACGAAATGGATACCTTTATAATCTAATTCATAAATATTAAACCTTTTTAACATCATTAAATCATTTAATCACATGTTAATTTGCATATTCATGACGTCATTGCGTCAAGTTTGCGTTCAGACGAGTTTTGGTACTTAAGATCTGTTCTAAATGTCACATAGTAGCTACTGTAATTAATACAACTGAATGCCCAATAAAGCTGTTCACATTATAGTTTCTGTTGTCATACATAAAAACAAGTATAAATAGTAAACAGGAATCACTCTCACTATACTCCTTAAATCCTGATTTATAATCGCGACATCATCTGATAAAATCAATATACATCTAACTTACACTAAAAAGCGACTATATGCGGTGGTTTTGACTGTATTACTGTTTTGTCTCATTCAGCGCACTGTCTGCGTCTGAGTAACAAACTCTGCGCATTAACAGATGAATTATGTTCATATTTAAAAGTCCAAACAGTCAGTAAGCGACAGCTGCTTGGAAACGCTGTTTTGTAAATGATTTACTGATGATTTTGCTGCGTTACGGTCAACTGAATGCGCTGCTTCACTGCCGCTCACTGCACAGAATAGACGCCGAGAGAGGCGACACTGCGCCGGGAGTCAGAGCTAGCGCTCGCGGGACAGCACTGGAGACATCTTCCAACTGAACGATAGCTTTTTTTTCAAAAAAAGTCGCTAGGTTTGTCAGTATGTATCTGTTGTGGGGAAAAAAAGCCGCCAAAAGGGTCTGAAAGTTGCTAAATGTTGTGCTAAAGTCGCGCTCTTGTGTGTGAGATGCGGGAGCTGATGGCAGCGGGCGGTGGATATTGTTGCAGCCCGCCACAAATAAAGAGAGAGAGCTTGTCTGTGGGAGTGTCTACAGTTCCTGAGCACACAGAACGAGCAGTGTGAAACGCGTCAGGCGCGGGGAGATTTTCAACTAGTTAATCGATCGCGGATGGTTTCATTATCTCGGGCGGATAAAAAAAAAAAAAAAAAGTGTAAGATAATAATAGTAATAAAAACAAAAATCTGTCACCAAATATACTTGGGCGGCCGTTAATATACCTGGGCGGCTCGCACAGGTCAAGTCTATGTGTGGGAAACACTGCTGAATTTGGGGTTTTCATTAGTTGTCAGTTATAATCATCAAAATTAAAAGAAATAAACACTTGAAATATATCAGTCTGTGTGGAATGAATGTATACATTATACAAGTTTCACTTTTTGAATGGAATGATATTCTAATTATATGACCAGCACCTGTATATGGCTTAATGCAATTATCAAATCTCAAAGTTTGGGTGACTTATGATGTGCATTTGGGAACAACCAACTTCCTAAAATTGAAATGCAAATTGAAATGCTGTTGTCAACAAAAAGAGAAGCTTTATGGGCCTGTGGTTTACCAGCAAAATAAAAGCTAGATGGTTTAACATTTGCAAATGCAGAAATGAAGAAAACAAAAAAATATTAATACTTCAACTTAAAAATAAAATAATTATAATTACAAAATATTTCCATAAATACTAGATATATAATTATACTTTAGAGTGGATATTATTTATTTTGTTTAATATTTTTGTAATTATAATAATAATGGCTCCCTGCGCTTTTCCACCAAAATAAAAAACTCAATCATTTATTGTTTGAAAATGCATAAATTAATAAAGCCATAAAAATTTGTCCAGGAAAATAAAATATTGCATAACATTATTTTAAATACTAGACTTTTTATTTTACAGTGAATAATACATATTACTTTCTTATATTGTTTAATAATTTCGCAATTTAAAAAAATATATATTTTAAATAATAATAATAATAATAATAATAATAAAAGTTAAAATAATAAAAATTACAATTTAAAATAACTCTTTTCTATTTGAATATATTTTAGAATGTAATTTATTCCAGCTGAATTTACTCTAGTCTTCAGTGTCACATGATCCTTCAGAAATCATTCTAATATGCTCATTTGCTGTTCAAGAAACATTTCTTATTATTATCAGTGTTGAAAACAGTTGTGCTGATTAATATTTTTGTAAGATTGACTTAATTTAAATACAGAACAGCACTTTTCTAGCGTATTTATAGATTGTGTGAAGTTGTGCTTCAAACCGCTCACAAAAATTGTCTGACACATTTTCTGTGACTCTTCAGTTATTCAGTGGTTCCTACCAGATATCTGCTGACTGTGATGATTATCATCATGATGATGAGTTTTCTACTACTTTGCACGTCACGTATGTCCAACAATAGCTTACAAACTCACATTTATTTCCTCTACTCTGTTTTTGGCAAATATTAGCATGTTAATTCTAATTTTGTTCTTCTCTCTCAGGTGGAAAGACAGTCGCGTAAACTGTTTCTGTGGAAGATTGAGGTTCACGATCAGAAGGAGAAAGTGTATGAAATGAGAACGTACAACGAGGCGCTGGTCACTAACATGCTTCCTGAACACGTGGCCAAACACTTCCTGGGCTCCAAGATGCGAGATGAGGTATGTAGAGTATGGAAGCTTGTTTCTGCCATGGAGTAACAATTTTAACCTCAGAATTATGAGTTTATATCTATAGCTATTTATAACTATAGCTTTTCTTATATCTCGCAATTCTGCTTTTTTTTTCTTAGAATTCTAAGTTAACATTTAACATTTCAGAATTCTGAACTTACCTTTTTCATTTGGACCTTTTTATCATAATTCAAAGTTTACATCTCACAATTCTGACTTTTTTCTTGGAATTTTGAGCTTACATCTCGTAAATTTACATCTCAGAATTCAAAATGTATATCTCGCAGTTTTGACTTTTTTTACATATGAGCAAGCTTACATATGATAAAAATGAGTTTTTTCAATTGCACATTTATATCAGTTAAGTGTACATCTTACATTTTTAATTTTTTTCTCTTAATTCAAAGTTTACATCTCATTGTTAATTTTTTTCTCAGAATTCTGAGTTTGCATCTTGCAATTCTGACTTTTTTGTTTCCACCACAGAATAATAAATAAGAAAGGTCATTGCAACTTTTTATCTCACAATTCTGACTTTTATCTCGCAATTGCAATTTTATATTTTACAGTTCAGATGCTTTTTGGAATTGCAAGTAAAAAAAAATCAGAATTAAAAGAGTTGCAAGAGTTGCTTTTTTATCCCGTGGTGGAAACAATTCCCGTCTATTCCTTTCAGAGTAATCTTTAAATTAGTTTGGTCCTTAATAAATGTGCATATTGATGTTTATTTGTTTATTGCAGGAACTTTACAGTCAGTCATATGATGAGATCGGCGTGATGTTCGCCTCTATTCCCAACTTCTCTGACTTTTCCACGGAGGAGAGTATAAACAATGGAGGAATAGAATGCCTCCGAATCCTGAATGAGATCATCTCTGACTTTGACAGTGTGAGTGTCTCTTTGTCCTTTATTTCTTCATATATGTCATCATTTGTTCAGCAGAAGTTCTCTTTAAAATCACATGATGTGTTTTTTATTCGGAGTAGCTTTTGGATCGCACAGAGTTTCGCCACATTACGAAGATCAAGACTATCGGCAGCACATACATGGCTGCATCAGGCGTGACTCCGGAGAGCAACACTAACGGATACGCTGACCGCAAGGTCAGCTGCACAACACATGCTAACACATAATACTTACACTAATGTAGTCTGTGTTACTGATGTTGATTATGTGTTTGTGATACAGATAGGGGATCAGTCCATCCTGGAGCGCTGGCAACACTTTGCTGATTTGGCAGACTTTGCACTGGCTATGAAAGTCACACTTGGAAACCTAAACAAACAGTCGTTCAATAACTTCATGCTGCGCATAGGTCAGCAAACGTCTGACCGAACTACAGACCTATGCTACTTCTGCTTATATAACAATATAGTTGAGTATGTGTTATATTTATGTTTTTTTGACCATGTTGTTTGTGTGTGTTTTATTGTCAGGTCTGAATAAGGGGGGGGGGGGGGGGGGGGGGGGGGGGGGGGGGGGGGGGGGGGGGGGGGGGGGGCGCTCGCAAACCTCACTTCGATATTTGGGGAAACACTGTAAATGTGGCCAGTCGTATGGAGTCCACTGGGGTTATGGGTAACGTACAGGTGATATAAGCTTTATATATTTATTTTTATTTATTTTAAAAAAATTAAATAACTTCCCAATATTATCTCTATATTTTTCATCCTTTCAATATTTTCAGTTTTAAATATGAAGCCTTTTGACGAATATTTTCCACACTGTTTTTCACTAAACAAAGGAAAGATTTAATCATCATTTATTTCTATGCCAAACCAATATAAAAATCTATAGTAAAAAACAATTTTCCTTTTCCTTTTTAAATTAAATATTTATACAATTTTATAGAAAATATTTAAATGTATATTTTAATTACCCATGACATTATAGAGAATAAGTGGTTTGGAGAATAGATGGATGTATATTTTAAATATATAAAATTACATATACTTCTAAAATAATTATATTATAGAATATATAAAATTATATATCTTCTATAATTTTTACATTTTATTATATACTATATAAATATATAATTTTTATTAATATACATTTTATATTTGTATTAAAAAAATGCATTAATTGCATAATTAATGTATTATGTTTAATAAATGCATTAAATTGACATAAATAGACTAAATAAAATAAAACCTGGAGACCTCCTTGAATATTTTTGAGTCATGACGCCCATGAATCTTTTAATCAATTTTGAATTGATCAATCACTCAGCTCTGATACAGACGTCTGTGTTTTTCTGGTGCTGGTGCTCCCCAGGTGGTGGAGGACTGCTATAACATCCTGAAGGAGTACGGTTTCCGTTTCGTCAGAAGAGGACCCATCTATGTAAAAGGAAAAGGAGAACTGCTCACTTTCTTTATGAAGGGCAATGACAAACCTGTCGCAAAGACGACCGCGGTCTCTCTCCCACATCAAATACCAGACAAATCCTGAGAAAACTGAGGATGAGAAGGACTTCTACATTTTATTTTGTTATTTTGGCCTTTTCCACATTTTATTAATAGAAACAATGGAAAAGGGTCAAAAAGGAGACTCCCAAATGAGCACTACAGCTCAACAAGTCTGCAGCATATGCACTACCCAATAGACAACAAAAATGACACATTACAAACAACAGCCAAAGGTTGTATTAACTGAAAAATGTATATTGTTTGTTTTATTTTAAAAACACATGTTCCATCGAGACAGATCAAAAATACACCATTTGGTCTTTACATGCTTTATACACTTTCGTTTTTAAAAATACTGATAGAATGTATGGATCCGTAGCATATGGATGAGGTTACAGGAAACTATGAATTGACATTTGTAATTAAAAATGTTATTGTTGGCTATATCAAGCCCATAAAAAGTACAAAGTAGACCATGATTAAAATATTATTATGATTAGTGGACACAAACAAGTTTGATATCAGACTCCAGCAGCACTGCAGATCTAAACTGAGGCTGATCACGGGGAAAAACAACTATAGCTTATTTACCGAGTACTGCATTTAATAACTGTTCTGATCTGACCAAATCATATTCACACAATATGATTACAAATGCAAATTCACCATTTTTATTTGTGAGTGGATAACTGAACACACTCACTGAATTAAACAGGCAATGTCTTGTGAAAGTAATATAGCATGCAATGTTTAAAATTATATTGTGCCAACATAAGTGTGAACTTAATTTCAATAATTTGTGTATCAATTGGCACCATTAAATTACTTTATCAGCATTATATCAGCACAACCACTGTCTAATACTGTATATCTGTATTTTCTATCAGCTACTGTAAAACACTTTGGTCAAGCACTAGAAATAAAAACCTTGTATGAACAGAAAAATATGGATATTATATCCTGATGGCAGCAGGGTGGAGCAACATTTCTGCGAAGTGTGTATAGCTGGTTGTAGATGATAAGAAAATGTGCTATGATATCGTGTAAACAACTCAGTTCAGAAGAGACGCTGCTGTGTGTTTCACTGCGAGAGCTGATTATGACCAGCTTCAGTGCTGTGAATGTGGACCCTCTTCAGCTCATCAAAGGTGATTAAAACACTTGAATCTTTCTGTTGAAGAGATCTTCTCTTTTAAAACCTGAACAAGTTTTTATGATGATATTTTATTTAAATGCAACTGGAATGTAAATTTGCATTAAACAGTTTGCTGTCTTGGAATTATAAGGTTCTATCTTTATAGTGTGATAGTGATATTATCTGCTTTTTGAGATATTGAGCTTCAAAGTTTTGCATTGCATAGACTTCTGTAGATAGAACCCTTTTTCTTTTCTAAAAAAAGGCTCAAAATGTACACAGCTTACAAAAGAAACATCACATAATAAGAATATTTGAATAACTCCATTTTGACAAAAATGTCAGATAGAACCTTATAATTTCCAAGGTGACGAATTATTAAACAACTCAGTTCAGAAGAGACGCTGCTGTGTGTTTCACTGCGAGAGCTGATTATGACCAGCTTCAGTGCTGTGAATGTGGACCCTCTTCAGCTCATCAAAGGTGATTAAAACACTTGAATCTTTCTGTTGAAGAGATCTTCTCTTTTAAAACCTGAACAAGTTTTTATGATGATATTTTATTTAAATGCAACTGGAATGTAAATTTGCATTAAACAGTTTGCTGTCTTGGAATTATAAGGTTCTATCTTTATAGTGTGATAGTGATATTATCTGCTTTTTGAGATATTGAGCTTCAAAGTTTTGCATTGCATAGACTTCTGTAGATAGAACCCTTTTTCTTTTCTAAAAAAAGGCTCAAAATGTACACAGCTTACAAAAGAAACATCACATAATAAGAATATTTGAATAACTCCATTTTGACAAAAATGTCAGATAGAACCTTATAATTTCCAAGGTGACGAATTATTAACAAATGCCAAACTTTAATTCTAAATTGCATTTCAACATTTTTTGCCACAGATATAATGCAAAAACAGAATGAAGAGAAATAAATGCATGGTTGATGAACTGTAGAGCGTCACAAACCGCAGGAGAATTAAACATTAAAAATGACTAAGAAAGAGGACGAGAGACAATCTAATGAACCAGGAGAGAAACAGACACTGAGACGAGTCCGACGGAACAGCATTAACAGTGGAACACCAAACTGTGAGTCTTTATGATGTTTAAAATCATATTTAATCATCAGCTCTGTTTCATCTTAGTAGCAATGTATCCTTCTTTAACTGAATAAAGATTTATCGATGCCTGTTTGTGATTTCATAGTTTGTCATGATTCAGAAAGACCAGCAGAGAGACACACAGATGAGGTGAGATATTTACTGATTATATGCAGATGAAGAAAATGTAAAACTGATGCAGAAATCTGATGTTATATTGAGAGTTGTGTATGTTTTCTCTTTAGAAAGCTGAGGTTCCTTTCATCTAAACCAGCAGAAAACTCTTCATCATGTTCAGTCACTGAATCAAGTGGAGCCTACTCTTTCTTGTTTTTATTTTATGGCATTGTTACAAATATTCATAATAATAGAATCACTATCAACAATTGTCAAGTTCAAGTCAAGTTCAAAAACAAAATGGTAGAAGATTTCTTACAAAAATATTTTATTTAGAGGGCAAAAAGGTGTAAAGAAGGGCAATGTGCACAGACAAAATGTTATACCATCAGTGTCATAACAGATAAACTTTATTTCTAAAGTTAAAGCACACCTGGCTGATTCCATATATATATATATATATATATATAAGCAAGCTCATGGTTGACTTTGTACACATCTAGTTTTGTATGCTATTAATGTATATTAACACTCATAAGTATACTAAACTATACAAAAATTTAATTATACAAAAAAAATAACAAAAAATATTTAAGAAAAATAAAAATATACAAAAAACTAAATTATACAAAACACATAACCAAAAATATTTTTAAAAGAAAAATCCAAAAAACAATTTTCAAAAAAGCACAAATATACAAAAAAATTAACGATACAAGAAATATAACAAAAAATATTAAAGAACAATAAAAATATACAAAAACATTAAATCATACAAAACACTAAAAATATTTTTAAAAGAAGAATACAAAAACTGTATTATAGAAAAAATATAACCAAAAATATTAATGAAAGATAAAAATATACAAAAAAATGTAATTATACAAAAATATTTTAAAAAGAAGAAAATACAAAACAATAAATGATACAAAAAATACAACCAAAAATATTTTCAAAATATATAAAAATGTAACCAAATATATTTTTTTAAAAAGGAAAAAAATATATACAAAACATAAACGATACAAAAATATAACCAAGAATATTTTAAAAAGATAAAAATATACAAAAAATTTAAATTATACAAAAATATAATCAAAACATTTACAAAAGAAACAAATATACAAAAAATGAATTATACAAAAATAACCAAAAATATTTAAAAAAGAAAAAATGTTAAAAAACTAAAAAATATTAAAGAAAGAATAAAATACAAAGTAAAATGATACAAAAAAATATATAAAAAAATGCTAAACAGAATAAAATATATACAAAAAATTAATTATACAAAAATAACCAAAAATATTTTAAAAAGAAGAAAATATTAAAAAAAAATTAATTATACAAAAAAAATACACTTTATATGTATGGGCTTTATATACGCAAGGTAACAAACTAACTAGACACAGCTGGAGATACAATCAAGGGAAGCAATAAAACAAAAGAACTACAAAGGGACTACAAACTATCACAGGAAACAGGAAACTCAACATAAAAGTCCAAACAAACAGAGAACATGTAACAGTAATAATATCTAACTATGTGTAGCCGGGTAAGGTATAGCCCAGGTATGATTGGCTGATGTCATGCCAGCCTGTGAACCTATCAGTGTCCTTACTCCTTTGTGATTGGTTAACATGGTTTAAATCCTATGCCAGTGTTGGCATTGATAATATAAAAAGGGAAGGGTTTGATTGCTCAGGATGCATCATCCTTGGTACTAGACCTTTGTGGAGTACGTCATTATGAACAAGGGAGAGGGTTTGGTGTATCCTCCTGTTGTGTTTTAGCAGTTAGGCCTTTTTCAGCATGCTAGTGACCATGGTCTTGCGTGGTGAGTGACCGTGCATTTTGCTACATGGTACACCTCTCTTGGTGTAACCGCACATCCAGGGGTTTCCAGTAACTTGGTCAGAGACTAATGTCAATCAGTGATGTGACTGCACCGCTGCTTTGTTTTAGTGTTTGTTTGGGGGAGACTGTTTAACTTTTGTTTTGTCTTGGTCTAGACTTTGTTTATATGTGTTCTTTCTTTTCATTTATGAGCAGTGATTTGTTAACTTGTGTACGAGTTAACTGGGAGGGAAGTAAGATATTTGGCCTTGGTCAACCATTTTGTTCCTCCCGTTGGTATATGACTGCTCATTTTTATTTTGTTTCTTGTATTTGATTGTATAAGTAGTTGTTGAGTTTCTGTGTGTGTGCTGCTTTTGGAGTAGATTGTTCTGTTGTGGTATGAAAGTGAGAATTTTGTATTTTTTAATGTTTATTGTTTTGACGTCTGTACCAGTTAACCGTTTTATCATTTAGGAGTAGAAGCGTTTAAAGCGATGGTTGCAGTCTTTTAGTGTCCACATGAGTGATGTGCTTAACCAATTGTATTGCTTTCGTGTGTGTGTGTGTGTGTGTGTGTGAGAGTGAGTGTGTGTGTGAGAGTGAGTGTGTGAGAGTGAGTGTGTGTGTGTGAGAGAGTGTGTGTGTGTGAGAGTGTGTGTGTGTGTGAGAGTGTGTGTGAGAGTGTGTGTGTGTGTGAGAGAGTGTGTGTGTGTGTGAGAGAGTGTGTGTGTGAGAGAGTGTGTGTGAGAGAGAGTGTGTGTGTGTGTGAGAGTGTGTGTGTGTGTGTGAGTGTGTGTGTGAGTGTGAGTGAGTGAGTGTGATCCAAAAGGCTCCTACAGGTCATTTCTGTAACTGGTGTATCTGGTTTGATTTAAGATCTTGTGTACAAAAACCAATGTGTTAAATTAATGTTTAATTTCTGTATAAATAAATTGCTTCATTTTTATATTTTGTATATGTCTCCATGCTCACCCTGCTTTGGCAACGAACATGTGTACCCTTGTATAGGGCTGTTATGTCCCGGTATATTCCGGGTGGCGTAGTCCACTATAGGATTTGTGTCCGTTATTGCTAATTTCCTCTACCTGACCACTTTGCCACGTATGTAATATAATAATCTTGTTATATCTAACAAAGGAACAAGAGAAGACCAAGGGAAAATATCAAAACATCACTGAAAACAACAGACATATTTTCATTTGTATACTGTAAAGACTTCAAATAAAATCAGAAGCCAAACATTTTCCATGTTTTCACCTCTGTGTGTGAAACTTTGTAATCACCAGCACTTCTCATATTAATAACTTAAGATGTTTAATGAAATTAATTTGACTATAATAAATATGTAGTGCTCAAGGACAGAATAAACCTGATCAATATTTTTTTCCCCTTGAAAATTAAGTAAAAATCATAAACATTAATACATAAACTGCTTGTTTGTGTGTTTCTTTTCATGTTGTACTTTCTCTTTCAGTGACAAAAGATGAGTATTGATTGAGCATGTTCATCACTAAAGCTTTAATTTGCCACCAATAAACACAAACTCTTAAAGGGGTCATATGATGCTTTTTTTAAGATCATTATTTTGTGTATTTGGTGTAATAGAATATGTTGACATGCTTTAATGTTCAAAAAACACATTATTTTTCAAATACTGTACATTATTGTAGAAAACACTTTGTTTTCTACAAAGCCCCTCCTTCCGACAAGCACAGTCTGCTCTGATTGGCCAACTGGCACAGTGCATTGTGATTGGCCGAACACCACAAGCACTGTCGGAAATGTAACGCTCCTTTCCATAATCGTGAGCTTCAGCTTTCAAAATAAATGTAAAGATAGTTAATAATGTCCTTAGTTTTAGCATCAGTTCAAGCCTGAGAGGGGAACAGAGTCACGTGACAGACACAGTGATGATGCTCGTATGTGTTTGCACACAAGCTGTGATTAAGAAAGCTGACTCCACTGTGATGTGACCCTGTCTCCCTCTCTCTCACACACACACACGCACACTCACACACACACGACGCGCATAACTCTGCATTTGAACAGTCAATAGTAAATACTTGAACTAATAACAAAACATACTTAGTCACTGATTCAGAAGCGCCAGATTGTCATAGCAAAGGCAGAATTGACCCTTTTTTTTATTTTTAGAAATAGCCTTCGTGCAGCCAGCCTTGTACTCTTCTAGGTTCATAAAACTGTCGTCCATAAAATACATTGCACAAATTTGAACATCTGGGTTGTGCTGTTCTGTTGTAAGTAATATTAACTCTTTCCCCGCCAGCGTTTTTTAAAAAAGTTGCCAGCCACCGCCAGCATTTTTTATGATTTTCACCTAAATTTGACGGCCCTCAGAATATTTTCTGCTATGAATATATGAACATATTATATATCAAAATAAAGAACCGAGCCTCTGCTTTTAATAATAATAAAAAAAAATATTCTATCTTCATGTGTTCATGTTTTATCACCACTTGAATGCACATAGGTTTCATCAGAAATACAACATTTTGGACAAAAAACTGAGAAAAAAGCATTTTTATCGAAGTAGTGCATCTTCATGCAAAATACATTCAAATGTCAAATTCTTTCACCTGTAAATAATTATATGAATAACTGAAATTGCATTCAATAAACAGGACAGACACACACACACACACACACACACACACGTTTATACACACAAACACACATATAGGCTACATACATACATACATACATACTGTACACACACACACTCACGCACACACACACACACACACACACACACACTCACACACACACACATATATATATATAGAGAGAGAGAGAGAGATAGATAGATCACGCACTCATATACACACACACACACACACACACACACACACACTTTCAGATTGACGGGTTATCGGTCCATACACAACTAGAGATGTTTCTGTGTCTGTAAAGGCATCTCTCTCACTGACTACTTCGTCCCGATCAGATTCAAAATGGTCAAAACATGATCTATATATATATATATAATCTACATGTTCTCTGATCCTTCCATTTATGCCGATCGTCTTGTATTCGGACCCGCACGACCCGGAAGTCCCAAAACTCATTCAGGACATGCGCTAGAGCTTTCCTTACCAAAATATACCTAGAACACGGATTGCCTTAAAACTCGTCTTTGGTGGGGAAGCGTTGTCTCTTAATTGACGAGAGAACTCGTCAATGGCGGGGAAAGAGTTAATGATTCCTAACTGCATCTACTTTTGGAAGGCCAAATAAAGTGCTTTTGCTTTCGCCTAGAAACATGACTGCATCAACACTACTGCATTACTGAAACCACGCCTTCTTTCTTTGTGTGAACATTTGGGCTGCATTATGCAAATATTTCCACATCGTGACGTAGACATGTGGGGCGTGTTTTAATGAGGCGTTTTAGCCCAGTCTGGATCAGCCTTCTCTTTTAGATAGAATAAATCATTTTGTGGGAGACTTTGAGCTTTGTGACTCTGCAGATCTTATACATGCACAAACAGCTACATAACACACTAAAGAAAAGGAAAACAAGAAATCGCATCATATGATCCCTTTAAACTGATCCAGGAATTAAGATCAGACATTTAACACATCTGCTCTGTCAGGCTCCTACATTCAGAGATCACATGACAAAAATACACAAACAATCATGTGATGTAATTTAGATTTTATTTACACCGTCTGTCCAAACTCGATTTCATGCAATTTGTGTCAGTCAACAAGCTACAGACAGTACAGTACAATCTGTTTCTCAGTGCATAAAGAACATCTTCTGTTTCTTAGAACATTCACATAAGTGAATCATTAATTGACTAAACAAGCATTACAATTATAATTCAAACAAACAAATTACATTGTTGAAAGCAACCTGTGGCGCTCATAGTTGCTTTCATCAATGGAAAATCAACATCATAACTCTAACTGTAACCCATCTGACCGTTCATTATTAATAATTATGCAAATTATTGTTCAATAGAAAGCGCTTTAGTGTGTCACTCTAAAGTTATAAAGATCTCAATCACAGCAGCAGATCTCAGACTCTTTCCAGCTCATCACACGGTCATTAAAACATCTTTATCTTTATTTGTTTAGCAAATTGTTTTTACTCATTTTTAAGTTGATGTTTGTATTAGTGAAACTAACGTAAATCTATATCACACAAAAATCACTGATACATGTCAAACTACACTTTAACTCTAAACTGTAGATTTTGCAACAGAAATGAATGGCAGAACATCAGTGGAAACTGCAGGAATCAAAAAATGACCATTAAAGAGGACGAGAGACAATCGGAAACAGCTGGATGAAAATATTGGCCCTTAATCAAAGATATCTGAAATTACATTTTAACTGGTGGGCAAGAACAGCCATGTATATGTGGCCCACAGTTCTTTGTGTGATGACTACGCCAAATAATAAACAGGTTTCCACATACTTGACTTACCTCTTTAGGCTTCCACCTCTGCCATACCTGGCTCATGTTCAGTTCACCTGTCTTAGGCCATAACTAAAGAAAGCTAGCAGGTAAACTATTACCCAGGGAATGAGACAAGGATATTATAGTTTTGAATTTTTGAATTTGTTTTTATTTTAATCTCGTTTTCAAATTTCCTATAATTTCAGTTTAGTTTTTTTTTTAATTTTGTGAACACATTTCTATAAAGCTTTTATATATTTTAGTTTCAGTTTTAGTTTTAGTAATTATAGTTAATGGAACACTTCCAGTGTAGACCAAAACAAGACATTTTTAATGAATGTATCACAGTGCTGACAAAAAGTGGTGACCTAACTTTGAAACCTTATGAAACACGCATGTGTCACTGAAAAACAACCTTTCTTTGATATGACATATTATTAAGTGTTGCTTTTAATAAAACAAGCGCGTTTCATCATTAAAAGAAAAAAATATATTTTTTATCCATTTTATAGCATATGAACGATTGAAGCCTTCTCTGTGTACACTGTTTTAGATGTGGTGAGAAGACAATAAATCTCAGAGTTGATATAATAATGATAAAATTAAAGTGAAGGGGATAATTGTGTTAAATACATTCTATTATTAATCCCCATAACATTTACAATTGAACATATTTTCATTTTTAAACTTAATAGCAGTTACAATTGCTAGACATGTTTTGTCCCATGTGTCAAGAATCATTAGTTCATCCAAACTGAATGTCTTCTGCACTATATCCGTCTGTATTTCATAATTGCATGGTTTTTCATAAATCAGCCTGCTCTGTCTGAGATGTCACATGGTTTCTTGTTAATCAGTCTGATAGAGCTGCTGCTGCAGTGCGGCTGTATCTGTGCGCATGCGCGTGATGCTCAGTCCGTGCTCACTCTAATCATCAAATATAAACCACACAGTTCCGTTCACTAAACACGAGCTGATCTAGACCGAGTTCTGCTGCAGATCTTCAGAGAGAGGACTGACGCATTTACAGGAGCTACTCTTGATTCAGCACTTTTCTGATTCGGATACAACACTGGATTATTCTGTAGGCTAAGTGTGTATGATAATATGGATCATACTGTAAGTGTCTGTGATAATGATTGATTTATTGCATGTATTATTATTGTTGCTATATTCTGTTGGTGTAGTTGTCCTAAAAGGCCATGGGTTATGATTTTGTTGTTGTTTTCTCGTCTTCACGATTTATTAAAAGTTGTTTTCTCGTTATCTTATTTTTTACGTGATCTCAAAATAAATATTTGACATTTTGTGCTATAACAACTAAATTAGCAAATGTTAATGTTTATTATAATAACACATTTGGCTGATGTATCATCATCCTGCACATGCTGCACTTATTTAAATGTTAAAATTTAAAGTAAATCCACATTGTTCTTGCGGCATCTTCACCATCTTACCCTTTAATAATATGAATCTAATATGAAACATGTCCAGGTCTAAATTGAACCATGTTTTCAGTTATATTAATATATTTTTACATTTTGACATTATTGTCGTGGTACTTAAATTTTACCTCCAAATTCTCATCTTGTGTCGGGAAGTTTTATTTGTGAGTTTTTAGTAAATTCAATTACATTAAATTTCTGTTTGATTTTCATGACTGGTATATATATATATACACACAGTTGTTTTTTAATTAAAGAGATCATGTGTTTGAATTTAAGGACATAGAATAATGTCAAAATAGGTAATAATCGAGGCTGATTAAAATGAACATTACTCCTGTAATTTACATTTATAGATTCAGTTGTAGATGTTATGATTTTTCTCAGCTGTTATTGATGATCTCCTGTAGATGGTTGAATTGTCTTTGTTTTAATGTCTGATGTTACACAAGAACTCAACACAGAACAGATCCCTGTTTTAATGATGTTTAATCAAACATTTCTTTCTCTTGCTGTTGTTTATGAAAGATAAATCATGAAAATAAACAAGTATTTGAAGGAAATAGTTTTTCTTCTTTTATTCACTTTTACAAGTGTAAACCAGTTTTATTCCCTGGAGTACAGATTTATTGCAATGCAATCAGTTCATTAGTAGAGGCTCCACAACCTTAAATGCATGTATCAGACTTTAAGGGGACATTAAAAGTGTGCAGTAATGACTGCATGCATTCACTGAGAATCAAACCTATGACTGGCATTGCTGCACCATGCTATATTCCATATAATATCGTACTGCACACTGTATAATACAGTAGGGCTGTCAAAAAAAAAAATCGAATTTCGAATATTAGTCGAATTTAAAAAAAAAATCCACATTGGAATGCAAACGCAGCATTCGGATTTTAGGTGTGCGTCAGGCAGGTTATCAGTGGACACGAGATGTGATGAAGATGTAGGTGGGTGTCATTGCATTGTCATGCTTTTCTAACTTATCCAGTTGAACCCGCTGGATACGTTGTTCATTCAAAATACTGCAGAAAAAGAGAACATCAATGCGGAGATGATGTTGTTTAGTCAAAACTGAACCCAAGCCGTTCACACAGAACGCAAATGTATCACATTTTCTATAGAGACATCTATCACTGTTACACTCGCGTCTCACAAAAGAGTCGGATATTTAGAAAGCGATTTAAAATTATTAAGTTCAACTTTGAAAAAACATGTCTCTCAACTTTATGGCGGGACGGGTCTCTCCTCATTCCACTGCATCTCATGTTTTTAAATGAAAAAAACGTCACTCTTTGTGATTGGTTTTCTGTGCTTTGTATTAAACTGTGTATATACATGATGGTTTTTTGTTTCTAATTGTTTAAGCAATTTAATTAATTAATTATATATGGTTAAACATTATTTTAAACATTATGCACATTTTTCAAAGATAGTCATGTTATTTTATGCTTTGAATAACAGTGAATTAGTAATATTTAGCTCGATGCGCCCTCTTGTGGCCTCAGGGGAGAAGACAAAAGCTTTTTTTCCTCTAACTGAAATTATGCCTTTTAAATTTGAATATAGATCATATTTAGGTACAAAATTTGAATTTAGTTTTTCAGCCATTTTGACAGCCCTATAATACAGTAATGAGAGCAATGCCTCATGGTTCAGCATCATCACACAGAGACACAAAATCACTTTCCAGAACATTCTTGTTCACTGCTCCTTCCTAAAGATATTCCCTCGTTTGGTGTTTCGATGGATGTAGTCGAGGAGAACCTCTGGATTTTTCTGATAGACCTTGAAAACTGGCGACTCCGGTAAGAGAGTAAGGGCTCAGAGAGTTATATCCAATAAATTCTGCCACACTCTGCCAATAGGCCACGAAGCTCGGGGCAACTGACCAAAACATTTGCAGGAGTAGACAATCGCATACGCACTGCAGAAGTGCAGGTGAAAGGGCGCACTTATCTACGGCCTGTTGCCCGGTTAGTTAAGTTGCCATTGTGGGAGGATGAGGAAGAAAATAGTAACTGGCACTGAGACTTTCCTAACTAACTACAAATGTAGATACTAAATTTAGGAGCGGCAATGTAGGAAAGTCTTTCCCTTTAGTTGCACTTTCATATTCATGTCTTTCATCTTACTGATACCTATTCACTTTCTCTTTAAGACACTGAACTTTAAATCAGTGTGTGTGGTGTATAAAGCCAGCAGTGTTTTAAAGGGAAAGTGAATAGGTATCAGTAAGATGAAAGACATGCGCCCTCTAGTGGTTAAATATGAAAGTGCAACTAAAGGGAAAGACTTTCCTACAATGGAGATGCAGAGCGCTGTCAGTCTCTCAGGTGTTCAAATGGATGCAGATCTGGTGACTGTGAAGGTTTTTGTTATATTCCTGAACCCTTCAGTGATCCCTCGTGTCATCATCCTGGAGGAGATCAGTCCCATCAGGAGAGAAATGTGTCGTCATGAAGCTGATCAGCTTTGTGTTGATTTGAGAGATGAATGTTACTCAAACTATAACAGAGCAGCCAGAGCTCCTCGACTCATTCAGACTTTTCCTTTGACTATAAAACACAGACTGTTTAATCACTGAATGAACACGATGAAGAATACTTTGCCGGTTTGATGAAGGGAACTGCTGCTTTCTAAAGAGAGAAAACACACTTTAGACTATAGCACACAGTTCACATTATCAGGTACATGGTACATTTTGCATTTGCTCACAAAAAGCATTGAACTACAGTTTTTCTCATTTTTGCGAACTCTGAAACTGAACTCTATCTGAAGCCGAATCTCCAGGAACAGAAATCAGCTGCTGGATATGATGTGAGAGAATCTGTGACTCGCTCTGAAACATCAGAATGAAGCCGTCTGCATCTTGAGAAACTAGAAATAAAAACACAAACATCTGATTACAGCAGTTCTGTACAAGAATGATGCTCGCAACACCAAGATCATGGGTTCAATTCCCAGAGAATAGATGAACTGATTCATGAAATATGAACTGATCCTCAATTCAATTTAAGTTGATTTAGATGATAAAAAAAAGTCTGCCAAATTGTACAAATGTAAATGGTTATTTTGATATATAGTTTATTTAGGACCCATTCAGAGACTAGAGAATGAGAAACAGTGTTGATGATTAAAGACATGAAAGTGTGTTTTGTCTTAAACATCATAAATACTCACAGTTTGGTTTGATGTCATCCATGCTGTTCCGTCTGACTAATACTGGTCTTTTCTTCTCCTGGTTCATTAGGTTGTAACTTGTCATTTTTCTCTTTCATTCTTTTCTTCTCTTTCGTCAGCAGATTGATCTCCAGGTGTTCTGTCATGTAATCATGTCTCCTTGCAGATGATCTGTTGCAAATAATATGGAAGTACAATTTAGAGTAGTGTAACATTTCTGTCTTATGTTGTTAAAATGTTTTATATAATTTAAAATTTTACAGATTGTGATGCTGACGTTGTGTTTGCCATGTAAATAGGCACAATGCTAACATGGCATTACAAATTAAAAAAAATAATTTAGTGCAGGGTCTTCAACATTTTTCAGGGTAAGGACCCCAAAGGCGATAGAGACATGGAGCAGGGACCCCCAAAAGAAAATATGTCGAGTAGAGCTACATATTAAGCATATAGCCTTCAATATTAATAGAAACCAACCATATTATTATTATTAAGAATAAATTATATTACATATATTATGTTAAGGCAGTAGATCATAACACTATTGTTGCACATGCATCAGTCAGTAAATTACTTTTTATTCTTAAAATTGAGATCGTAACAAACATGTTGAGATAAAAATCACAATTAATTAGTTGTTTGTCGTTGTTGTAAATAATTTTAATGGATTTTCAGAGTCATACATTTTAATTTTACTAGTCAGGTTAACATTTGTGAACACTGTTAAAAAGGCCCAGCAGAGGTTGTAGTTCCTTCATTAGCTGAGGAAGATCAATCTGCCACAGGAGCTGCTGAAACCATCATTGAATCTGTCCTCTGCACATCAATAACTGTCTGGTTCAGCTCAGCTACCAAATCTGACCTCAGAAGACTACGGAGGGTAGTCCGGACTGCTGAGCGAATCATTGGTACAACCCTCCCTACTCTCCAAGAACTGTACTTATCCAGAGTGAGCAAAAGGGCTGGTAAAGTCACTCTGGACCCCGCACATCCAGCACACTCTCTCGTCTGGTCGACGCTACAGAGCTCTGAGCACCAGAACGACCAGACACAAGAACAGTTTCTTCCCTCAGGCAATCCATCTCATGAACACTTGATATTAAACGTGGAACACACAACACTATTATACATTATACATATATACATATATACAGTGCACAGCATAAATGAGTACACCCCTCTAATACTTAACAAATTCAGCAATTACTCTTTACTTAGATGACACGTTAGGGTTCTTTGGAGATATAATGTTCCAACAAGCCTGCTTGATCAATTACCAAAGAAGAATGTCAAAATTATTCATCAAAATAAGATTTTCTTATCAAAGTGATAAAATGTTGTGTTGCAAAAATGAGTACACCCTCCTGAAAGTTACTAAAAAAAATGTTTAAGGCTATTTTTGATCAACAGGTGAGTATATTGAACCAAAACTTTTAAAGACCAGTAATTTCCTGGCAATTAAAAGTGTTAGTCCTCTGAATCATACTCAGACTTAATGCTGGCAGCAGTGGAACCAGCTGGGAGAGAACTGCTAGGTGACTTATTCCTTAGCATAAGAGGACAATGTTACAAGAGGAATACCAAATTATTGTTTTAAGTGTCAAAATATAGCAGAAGTAGCATCGACATTCAAAAACAATGGACTTGTGACAAGGCTCCTGAAATAATCAGGTCTTTACTTTAAGTTTTCATTTAGTGATGAGTGAATTTTTGTTAGAAAAAGAGCAGGAGAAATAACATGCAAGTGTCTCAGATCCGGCAAAAGCTATGAAAAGAGTGACACTTTATCTCACAGAGTATGACGCAGCCTGCAGAAGTGACATGCATGGTTGTTGTCACACTAGAATTACCCTACTGTAGCCAAAGCAAAGTAAACTTATTTAACCTCTTCCAAGGCCCATATCTACAAAATAGAGACTTCTGGGAATCCATACTCTGGTCTCAAGAGACCAAGTCAATCATTTCGGACCCAAAAGCATCCAAAATGTTCTTGTGTTGCTAGAGGAGGAGTACAGTGAGAAGTGTTTGGTACCCACAGTGACGTTCAGTGCTAGTAAAGCTCTTCTATAGGGATGAATGAGTGCTGAAGGTATGAGAGAGTTGTGCTTTATCAACGCTGTCATGAATTCACACACTACTGTGTGATGGAATACAAAAACTTGAAAGAAGATGCTACCCTCCCCTCATTCCCTGCATTATTGGACATTTTTTCAGCATGACAATGAAGATATTCATTCTCCCAAGGTGAAAATCCTTCAGTGGACATGTATTTAACTCAGTCTTAACGCTCTTGAGCAGCTGTGGGGGATTCTGTAGAGACTAGATGAGCAAAACTCCCCATTAAAGACCAGAGCATTTAAGGAGGTCGTCCTCCAGGAGTTAACCTGTTAACCAGCACCCCCCATATTGGGAATCACAGCTGAAAATGACTAACTAACTTAAAATGGTAACAGCTCCTGACTTCAGTGTGCCACACACACAATTTTGGTGTCTTTGGAAAGAAGACCCTTTGGGCTTTACTATCCATCATCCAGAGTTGATAATGCTCAAAAATATAAAAAGTTATAGACAATGAAGTGCCTTGATAAAAATTGTACCACACTGAATTTTTTTTAAATTTCATATAAAAATACATGAAATCAGCCCTGAAGCAATCCAGAAAAGTAATGGGTTGAAAGTCACATGTCTCATGAGTTTATATTTCAAATCTGAAGAAGATACCATGAAAAATGAGATTCATGCAGCCATTTTCCTAGTCTCCTCCCCCCCCCCTCTGTTTGAGGAAAAATATTTACCAAATTATTGAAGGGTTCTACTACAAACTATTTAGTCTTTATACATGCCACTGCAGTTTTTCAATTATAAAACAGTAGACAGAATCTTAGACATCGTATCAGTGATTTATTTGAGCACTAGAAAAATACAATAATTTTTGAGTGATGAAAAAACAACAATAATAAAAAAAAATAACTTAAGTACATACTGATTTCCTGACATACAGATAGATGCTCCTGCTCATACATTAGTAATCACAGGCTGACGATCATTCATACAGATGCTAATCATACTGATGGCTGCCCAATATAGTCAATAATCACATTATAATGGCCTTTTATATAGACTGCATTCACACTGATATCTGTGAACAGTCAGTAATTACATGCTGATTATCAGCCATACGGATGTTAATCACACAGATAAAGGCACATTACCCACAAAACACGCAAACATATATGAAAACTGTTGAAGAAGAAAAAAAAGAAAGTTATTTGTGCTAAAAAGTTCGCTAAGTTACGCCCCCATCAGATGACAGGTGCGTCACAGCGTGCGTCACGCGCCGTCGCGAGGGAGCGCCAGAATTCAAATAAACAATCTTCCGTGTATCTTTGACTTTTTTTTTTTTGGATGATTTCATTCTGTTTGGGACATTGCCTGCTACAAAATCATGCTGTTTTTTTTACCACCAAGACGCTGTTTTTGAGCGTAATTTGTTCCATAACGGACACAAACAATAACTCTCCCTGAAGAGATGAGACGTAAACAAAGGAATAACGATCCAAATTACAACGTTGTTGTTTCTTTGGACTAAAAGTGCTCGATGGAATGTTGTTCAGTGGACCCTTATCTCTGAAACTAAACCAGGATTTACAGCAGTGGATACGTTTGAGAGTCGTTATCAGGATGAATATGGTATGTACTGCGGGTTTTTTTATACATGTTTTGATGTGTACTGCTTACACAAATTTAGCAAATACATTCCGTATAAGCTTTCTATCGAAAAACAGTTATCTGTCGTCGATGCTTGAGGCTTAGACCTTAATGATATATAGTTTGTCAAGATTCATTTTGTCCTGTTTTACTTTATCTGTTTGAAAACAATGACGTGTGCAAACAAAGAGCTTTCAGTGCGCTGGCGTCCTGGTGCGGGTTAACAGGTTAAAGGGAGCTTTATTCAGACAGCAAACCTAGTAAGAAAAAAAGTACAGTGTAGTAAGAGAGGGGGGCTTTAATCCACCATCATAAGGCATTTAGTTTCTGAACCTGGTGCTGCCCCTTACAAATTTCTACTTCAGAAAGGTAGGGGGCGCTACACAAAGTGGGGGCTCGTCCGGGATCACTCCTCTCTGATAAGTCAAACTCCCTGAAAGACAAGAAGAGCAAGAATGTGTTCAAGTACCCATTAACAGTGCATTCTAAGTATCAGTGGTTAAATAAACGCTCAAGATGGCTCTGGGAAAACACCCCTCTCTACAAGCCGAGTTAACCAGCTGGTGTAAAGATGTGGGCATTCACGAGACACATGCTGTGATGTTGTTCAATGTACCTGCAGACACAGAAGTAGCAGTTATTGAAGATGTCATGCAAGCTGTAAAAGTCCTAGGAAGAATTTGTGTAAGAGACACAAGAGAAGGACCTACCTCACATACTATGCTGGTGTTGTGTGAGTGCAAACAAACTGTTGATGCCACACGCATACCCCCTGATATGACTCCTGATGAAACAGGTGAGCCCTGGACAGTCGTAGTAGTCCCAGCCAAAGAAACCTTACCTGATGTTACATCCGAAGGATTTGCTGAAAAGCTTACCAAGTTCCTGATGGGAGAAGGAAAGTCATTAGTGGATGTACAAGCTCTCTTTACCCCACGCAGCACAGCCGATGGGTCTCCTGAATCCATTATTCGCGCCGTGGGTGAGATCTTGGAAAAGACTGCAAAGCCCTCTGGAGACAGCAGTGCTTACCGACGATTACGTACCTTCTCTGCCGTAATGCCAACACCCATGGGAGAAGAAAGTATGGAGAACTGGATGGAACAAGCCCGTTTAATGATAACAGAGTGTGAATGCTCCGAAAAAGAAAAACGACGCAGAATTATTGAAAGTGTCAAAGGACCGGCATTGGAAATAATAAGAGCTGTTCGTTTCTCCAATCCGGAGGCCAGGGCATTGCAGTATTTGGAGGCATTAGAGAGTACGTTTGGATCATCAGAGTCTGGGGAGGACTTGTACTTCAAGTTTCGATTGATGCGTCAAAATCCAGGTGAAGCTCTGTCTGAGTTCCTAAGACGGATTGATAAAGCCCTTAACAAAGTAGTGGAACGTGATGGACTGTCTCCAAGACTGGTGGATAAAGTTCGTGTGGAACAGCTGATCAGGGGTGCTGTGCATTCAGATATGATGTTGCTTCAGTTAGGGCTCCGTGAACGGAGAGAATGCCCACCCTCTTTCCTGAGTCTTTTGAAGGAGATATGTGAGGCTGAGGAAAATTAAGCAGCCCGACACAGGATGACTGCAAAAGCCAAATCTATACAATCTCATGAGGATGAAAGAGTTAGCCCCTCAGTCATTCATGAACTTAAGTCGGAGATTCAGGAGTTGAGGACACACTTATGTGGAGGTGAATTCAAAACTGTGGCCACATCATCCCTGATGCTTAAAGCTAAAGAAAAATCATTTAAGCGGACTGAGGATGCTGATGATGCAGAAGTTCGGGAGTTGAGAAGACAAGTTCAACAGCTGCAGCAACAGTTGGCAGTTATGAGTGTCAGTCATACTCGGCAGTTATCCCTGGTTCCTGAACAGCAACATAAATACCTTTCTGCATCGTCTCGTTTCAAGCCGACGAAAAACAAAGAGGATTACTTCTGCTACCGTTGTGGCGAAGACGGCCATATAGCAACCAAGTGTCAAGCTCCTCCAAACGCTGATCAGGTGATTCAGAAGCTAGTTCGCTCTCTACGAAGGGCCAAGAGTGGAAAGCATGAGGAAACGGGTGACCGAAAAAAGGATTCAGACCAAGTATGTTTCTCTAAAAGGAGCCAAACCGAGGTCCACGAGTCAAGTGGTCTGCCCAAAGGACTGGTGGGTCCAGCATCGACTGTGGAAGTGAAGCTAAATGGCTGTTTATGTAAAGTTCTCTTAGACAGTGGCTCACAAGTGACCATAGTGTTTGAAAGCTGGTATTCCAAGAACCTGAGTGATGTGCCCATTCACCCTTTAACTGGCCTATCCATATGGGGTCTCAGTTCATCCAGCTATCCTTACAAGGGTTACATAGTAGTGGATGTCACGTTCCCTGCCTCCGTCACTTGTGAGGAAGAGTCCCTGTCCATCTTGGTGCTGGTATGCCCAGAATCCCAAGGTCCCACACAGCTGCCCGTCATAATTGGTACCAACGCAAGTTTCTTTAAACGTCTGGCTGCCTTGAGCCAAGAGCTTGAAGGATTCAGTGGTGCACATTCCCTGAGAATCCAGACTCGTCGCTCAGAGATCCACATTCCTCGAGTATTCAAGACTGAGCACCTCGCGGAGAAGCCTGAGGGAAAACTCAAGTGGATGGGGCCTGGACACTGCATTATTCCATCAAGGGGAGAGATATGCACAGTGTGCAAAATAGAGACCAACAACCCATTGAAGAGAGAGATCTTTGTTGTGGACGGACCTGTGCAGGATAGTTTGCCAGCTGGACTGTTCATAACTCCAGTGATACTGCCACCTTCTGCTGTTGAAGAGAGGCATGTCAAGGTACTGGTGCACAATGAAACCTCCAAAGATATCTCCATTCCTGCTGGAATCACTACCAATCACTACCATTTCCAGAGGCCAGAGCTCAACCGTAATTGATCCCCAGCTGTTTGACTTTGGTGAATCATCACTCCCTAAGCCCTGGGAAAAGAGACTGAGGCAGAAGCTGTCGACCAGAGGAGAGGTGTTTTCAAAACATGAATGGGACGTGGGATTGGCCCAAGGTGTTGAACATCGCATTCGGTTGCAAGATACCAAACCATTCAGAGAATGTTCCAGACGCATCGCTCCTGCGGATATCGATGACGTGAGACGTCACATCAAAGAATTACTGTCAGCTGGAATCATAAAGGAGTCAAGGAGTCCGTATGCATCGCCCATTGTAATTGCAAGGAAGAAAAGTGGGGCAATAAGAATGTGCATCGACTACCGAACTCTTAATGCAAGTACTATCCCAGATCAGTACACCACGCCCAGGATTGAGGATGCTCTGGACTGTTTGGCTGGTAGTAGGTGGTTTTCCGTCTTGGACCTCCGCAGTGGATATTATCAAATCTCCATGGCGGAGGAGGATAAAGAGAAGACAGCCTTCATCTGTCCACTGGGTTTCTTCCAGTTCGAACGCATGCCCCAAGGCATTACTGGAGCTCCAGCCACGTTCCAGCGGCTGATGGAGAAAGCCGTTGGCGATATGCACCTCCTACAGGTCATAGTCTACCTCGATGACATCATTGTGTTCGGACGCACGCTTGAAGAACATGAGGAGAGGTTATTGAAAGTATTGGATCGTCTGAAAGAATGTGGTCTCAAAGTGTCAATTGACAAATGCCAGTTCTGTCAGTCTAAAGTGCATTATGTGGGTCACATTGTGTCGGCGGCTGGAGTGTCACCAGATCCTGCAAAAATTGAAGCTGTGACACGCTGGAAAATGCCAACTGATCTAAAGTCCCTGAGATCTTTCCTCGGATTCTGTGGATTTTATCGGCGTTTCATAAAGGATTACTCTGCCATAGTGAGGCCTCTGACGGAACTTACCAAAGGTTACCCACCAACATCTGGACGAACTAAGAAACCCATAGATGGCCAGCAGTACTTCAAAGAATCTGATCCTTTTGGAGAGCGCTGGGATGACACGTGTACCACCGCTTTCAACAAAATCATCCACTGCCTCACACATGCCCCTGTGCTCGCTTTCGCTGACCCCACCAAGCCTTATGTCCTACACGTGGACGCCAGCATGAATGGGCTAGGCGCGGTCCTGAATCAGGAACATTCTGAAGGACGGCAGGAAGCTGAGTGGCTCTGAGAGACGATACCCAGTTCATCAGCTGGAGTTCTTGGCACTGAAGTGGGCGGTGGTGGACAAGTTCCACGACTACCTATACGGAGCTCAATTCACGGTAATGACGGACAACAATCCACTAACTTATGTGTTGTCAAGTGCCAAGCTGAATGCTACAGGTCATCGTTGGTTAGCTGCATTGGCTACCTATAACTTTAGCTTAAAGTACAAACCTGGACGCCATAACATCGATGCAGACGTTCTCTCTCGTTACCCCTGGGAACCAATCAAGTGCTCGGAATGGAAGGAAATACCTAACTCGGCAGTAAGAGCCATCTGCCAGTTAGCTGTTGTTTCTGAGAGTGAGGAGTCATCCAGAATGGTTGATCAACTAGGTCTTTCCCCTCAGAGTATTCCCGAGGCCTATGCTTGCCCTACCACGCTGACTTTAAGCCCAATGGAACAGCTGACTAGTTCAGAGTTGAAGACCGCGCAAGAGGAGGATCGTATCATTGGTGAAGTCAAACGCGAATTAGAGTCAGGAAAAATTGTTACTTCCTTTAAGAGTTCCAATGATTCTGTTGCTCTGCTACAGCGACAGGGTTCCAAGCTGAAGATTCAGAATCAACTTCTGTACCGTGTTACCCAGAGTTCCTCTGGAAGAGAAAAGTTGCAGCTCGTCCTTCCCGAAAAGTACTGGACTCAGGTACTGCGCTCCTTGCACGATGACTCTGGACATTTGGGAGTGGAGAGAATGGCTGAACTACTAAAAGATCGCTTCTATTGGCCCAGGATGTCCCAGCATGTTGAGCAGTATGTAAAAAATTGTGGCAGGTGTATCGCAAGAAAGACTTTGCCCAAGAAGGTTGCTCCATTGAACCACATCACCAGCAGTGGGCCATTCGACCTTGTATGCATAGATTTTTTGTCGCTAGAGCCTGACTCCAGAGGTGTTGGCAACGTTCTTGTGGTAACAGATAATTTCACCCGCTACGCACAAGCCTTCACATGCAAAGACCAAAAAGCTCTGACTGTGGCCAAGACCCTCTGTGATAAATTCTTCATCCATTATGGTTTACCCTCTCGTATCCACTCAGATCAATGGCGAGATTTCGAGAGTGGTCTCATAAAGGAGCTGCTGAAGATGCTTGGAATTCGTAAATCCAGAACCTCACCATACCATCCACAAGGGGACCCTCAGCCCGAAAGGTTTAACAGAACCCTCCTTTCCATGCTTGGGACACTAAATCCTGTGGAGAAAAGCCGATGGAGTCAACACATCAATTGCTTGGTACACGCATACAACTGTACTAAAAATGATGCAACCGGGTACTCGCCATACTACCTTCTTTTCGGAAGAGAGGCTCGCTTGCCAGTGGATGTGTGTTTTGGAACTTTCCCCGATGGAAAGGGAGCCAACAACCATCGACAGTATGTGGAAAGGATGAAATCGGACTTGCAAAGAGCCTATCAGCTAGCAATGGAAACTGCCCAGAAGAGTCAGCAAAGAAACAAGCGGATGTACGACAGAAAAGTGAAATACCAGACTTTGGCTGTCGGAGACCGTGTGCTGATGAGAAACCTTGCTGTGACTGGAAAGAATAAGCTTGGTGACAAATGGAATTCCGTGCCTTACCTGGTGGTTGAAAAGCTGAAAAACTTACCAGTGTATCGCCTGAAACCTGAAAGTGGTATGGGAAATGTAAGGACTCTGCACCGAGATCATATCTTACCGATCGGGGATGAGGTGAGACTTGCAGCTCCTGCACAGTCAATGGATCATCTGGCACCACCGGAGACGAGAGCACGATCTGTGAAAAGAAAACAGAGAAATGGATTAGGAGGGACAAGTGTGACATTGATGGATAACAATCGTGTGGGTGACTCTGAAAGTGAAGAGGAGCTGTGCTACTTTTACCCAGACCGGATGGAAAAACAGCCACAAACCAAGAGCGGTGTCCAGTTTACGCCTTCTGTGGAAAAGGAAGCTACCTACAGTGAAAATGACTTACCTGTACCCTCTGCCAATGATGTTGTACCTCTGCTCCCTGAAGAAGTCCTGGAAGAATCAAATCCAGCAGAAGCAGGAGATCCAGACCTAGAAGGGGGAGAGAGTCACAGAGAGAGTGCCCGAAGAGATGCAGAAGAGCTTGTCCCTGCATGCCCCAAAAGAGAAGTAAGGCCCGTAGTCAAACTGAACTATGACAGACTAGGCCAGCCCACTAGCCGTCCACAAACTTTAGTTCGCAGAGGGATGGTAATAAACGGTGAGGACAATATAGAGCTGAGAAAAGAATCCTGCAACACAGTTTGGTGTCACCCATTAGCTCAGTGTCCCCTGTGTGCTCTGCTAAATGCTTCGCGAGTACCCAGAGTAAATAGTCCCTGTTTAGAGAAGTAATCTCATGGGGACATGAGATATTCTAGAAGGGGGAGAGAGTGTAACCCTATGTAAAAATCCTATTAGTAAAAGGGTTAAAACATTTATTTTATTTTATTATATTGTTTGTTTATCGTTTGTAAGTGTATTGTCCATTCATTTCTAAAGCGGGGATGATGTTTTAATAGTTTTCTGTACTTTTACATTTCTACGTATGTATGCGTCATTACGTAATGTAGCGTAAAAGTTTGTTAGAAATGCACATGAGAAAAACGTGTTGTGTACAATCAAACATGACTTATGTTTATTGATTGGATGCTTAATAGATTAAACCCGCCTCCTAGATAGGTGGAGGTAACGCTATTGGGTAATTAAGAGAGGGGGCAAGAGGAGAGGGGACGGAGAAAAAAAAAGGGCGTCATGAGAAGTTGGTCATGAGTGAACAACTGACGATATAATAGAGAAAAAAGTGATATAAGTTTGTTTTATTTTGTTTAAAACAAAGTATATTCATTATTGGACTGTTGAGATACAGTTAACTCACCATATGGGCAGGGCCGCATTAACACCGCAAGGGGCCCCTGGGCTTTACCTCTTGAGGGGCCCTTCATCAACGAGAACTACAGTCTACATTCACTCAATCTTGATAATCACAAAGCGTGAGTCATCAGCCTTTAATTTTGAAGTAATAAATGCCATTAACAAAACATCCAAACCTAAAGGTCTGTCATATAAAATATACACAAATATCACTGCATGAACTACACATATGCACATAGTCGGACATAGTTTACACAGATAGGCTATCTAAAAATGTGTAGCATTTAATTGTGTTAACGTTGGTTAAATTCATTATGAACTAACATTAAGTTAGGAACAGTGCAGGAAGGTAAATTAAATGTAGCCTGCCTACACCTTCACAAAACAGTCTGTGCACTTCTGATTTACCTTCACAGATATGTCTTTCTGCTTGTGGATCTTCATATTTTTTTTAAATCACTAATTTAAATCTTTAATGTACTAATGAGTGAAACCTTTGTAACGAGCTGCAGTAGCAAAGTTTTTAAGTGTTTACCATCAAAGTTGTATTTTAGCCTTTTTATTTAGGCCTACAATTAAGGCCAAAGGCTGGACAATAAGGACTGCCCGATCAGATGGCCTGGTGCCAGTTTTAAGCCTTGCCGACTTAAACATTCAAGAGAGTTTAAAGCATTAAAGGGCAAGAAGACATGAAAGGTAGGTCCACTCAGTAGCCTATGTTCTGTGTGCACATAGAGCCGCGCGTCTCAGCCAGCGAACCCCAAATTGCCTTTCTTTCCGCAACTTGCCCTTGAACAGAAAAAAAAATACAAGCAGGGCCGCTGCTGGCCAAATGGGTGCCCTAAGCAGGATTGTATTGTTGTGCCCCCTCCCTTAAATATTATGGAAGTAAAAAAAAAAAAAAAACGCATCTACTATAGGGGTCAAAATAGAACTTTAATAAAATATAAAAGTAAATAAATAAATAAATTGTATTATTTACAAATTACAGTTGTAGCTCTAGACAGTTACCTATGGCAGTAATACAGTTGTCTGATTGATTTTATGGTCTCAAGCATTCAGAAATCACGCAAAAGAAAATTAAGCAGTTTTACTACGAAAACCATGGTTCATTTTTGTAAGGGTTGTGATGTCCACATGTTTTTTGTTGAAGAAATTATAGAGGCTGTGTCATCTATAGCAAAAAGGTGGCCAAAAATGAAAGATTAAGTGGATATTTGAATGAAATGTTTGGTCAATAGCCTATTAAACAAGGATATGATCGTACTGTAAGTATAACAGCAGGCCTTAGGCTCCCTTTACAGGCATTTGTAACATGTAATGCTGAAAAAAGCAATAGACACCATCACAAAATGTGTAATGGTTTTTCTGGTTATAATGGGACTTGTATTAGTTTTAAAGGAAACAGTAATGGACCCTGTAGGTCTCTACTGGTAATTGGTCACCTTCTATTGGTGGCTTGTTAAAACCAATAAATAATGGAATATGTCCCAAAACACACTACAGAAAACCATTTTTTTAATGGTTAAAAGTTGATCGTTTGTAATGGTATTTGTGATTTATTTGTGATGGTATTAGAATTTTCTGTGATATTGTTTTTTTCAGCAGGGTTGCCTCATTGTTTTTATATAATGCATTTTAAGTCATTTTAAAGGCTGTTGTTGGTTTAGGTTTGTTTTTATAATGACAAAAAATATTATCTTAATAGTTCTTTGTATATTATTATTTGAAGTAACAAAACTATGGTTAATTTTCGGATACATGGCTGCAAGCCATAGTTTAGTTTTAGTTTTTAGTATATATATATATTTTTTTTTAATTTGTGTTAAAACCATGGCTAACTTTCGTAAGTGAACATGGAAACTTGGAGAGAATATTAGATGCTTTGGAGATGGTGAAATTATTACCGACATTAAAAAACGTTATTAACCTCAACACCCAAAGTTTCACGGGATTATGAATGTAGCCTTATCTGAAAGTGAAGCTCGTTTTCATCTTTTTTGTTTTGATTTTGTTGTAGTTGTTTTCTTTACTTGGCGCCAGATTTCTGATGTCTTTTCACGGGCATAGTTGTCTATCAATTATGATCATTTGAATTGAGCCGCCTGCGGTTGCAGGCGCGGGAGCGGGAATGGTCAATTTTTTTATTTTTTTTTTGAGCAACTGGGATGGAGCCCCCCTGGGATGTTATTTTACATTTGATTATTCCGTTTCTGTACATGAACATCTACAAACTCCAAAACGTTTTTTTATTTGTTATCTTTGTTCTGTTTGTTTGTGCTATTGCTTATAATGTGTTCATTTGTTCTTACTGACTGTTCACTTGTCTTCAGTTGGAATCGAGAATTGTAAAATTTAACTGGTATCTATAAATTTGGTGTCAAAAACAATGATAACAAAACTATTTTACTTTTGGCGGCAGGGCAAGTAAAAATTAAAACCACTGTTTATGTCCAAATCACATATGTGACCCGTGCTGTCAAAATGAGTCGGAATGTGCATTTATTTGTAAAAGTGATTTTACATTTGATTATTTGTTTTTCTTACTTGAATGCTTGTTGCTTTGTTTAGGTGCAAAATTAAAAAAAGTAATGTATTTGTTTCTTTCTTATATTTGTTCTACTTTTTTTTTAGAAATGTTGTTTTATAATAACAAAGATAAAATAAAAAAATTGCTTTATTGTGGTTATTAATATATTACTGATCATTAAGAAAAGAATTGGAGGAAAATATGCAGCGTTGCTAGGCGATTTTGCTTTGGAGCCTTCAGAAAACTCTGAACACTGTTTTTCTCAGAATTGACTTTGCTGACTTCATCGACTTCAAACGGCTGTCAGTCATTTTCCGTTCGATTCCAACAAATATATATCATTTTGAAGGTCTTTTTGTTATTAAAAAACAAAAAAAAACAAAGATGCAAATAAAAAAAAACAGTAGAGCAAATACAAAATAGGCCTATGAAAAATGGAATTAACAGTCCTTTACTTTTTTCCATTTTGCATATAATTTACAGAATCATAAGAATAATACAGACATTGAACACTCAAATGTAGGCTGTAATCATTGCGTATTCTTTAGTGTATTAATTACAATTAATAAAGAAAAAAGTTATTCAGTCAAGAGCAGTGAGTAATTCGCTCTTTTCTTTCGTTGTTTGAGAGGTATATTAAGATCTAAATCACGAATCTAATCTAATGTTACACATCAGATTTTTTCCCACAACTGTTCATGTTCACTTCCATAGCTGTAGTGTGTAGTCGCTAACTAACTGCGAGCTCAACTATGATGGAAAAGTAGTTAATTATTAGATTAACAGCCTACTGTATCTTACTACTGATAGCATATGACCTACCTGCCATGATCTGCATCGGCATCTTCTCCTAGCCCCGCGTTAATATGCCGTGAGCGACAGAATTTTTGGCATTTTTTCTCTTTTCTGACTGGCTGAAACTTCTCGCGCAGCACTTGAGACGCCCGCACGTGCATTCAAAGCAAACCGAAAGCATAATTTTAAGGGAACGGTCAACTCATTATAAAATGCAGTTACAATATTTTCCGGCATCACCGTGGCCCCCCTCAGTCCGTGGCCCTGGGCTTAAGCCCAGGTAAGCCCGTGCATTAATGCGGCCCTGCATATGGGTTAACATCACGTTTATTACAGTTATACTGAGTTTCTACGGACATCGCTGCCTTTAATCGAGACAGCTCACCCATTTGCTTCGTCTGTACATAAGTGTGTGTTGAAACTTTCACACATTCGCTGCCGTTTGTGTTCTGTCATGGGACACCGGGGACTGTGAAACGCGCTTTTGAAATCCGAAAGGCGAGCGAGTCTTCTGGCTACGAGGGAGAGAGAGACGGCCATTCATCCGGATAGCGCACCCAGCCACCGGAAGCGTTGGGTGTTCCTCCGGCAACGGGGAACGATCTTTGCTTTCCAGGAGGATCAAATTATTAAGGCTCGCGATCGACAAAAGAACGAAGGTACTGTGTTTCGTTGTTTGTTTGCTCACTTGAGTGAAGCGGCCAGTTTAAGTTTTCAAGGACTCACCGCACTCAAGCCACGTCACAGGCCTGCAACGGGGGGGGGGTTATTGTTATCTAAGATAACAATAAAAACATAAGGACTAGAATGTAAACATTTCTGTGTGAGCCTGAATATGAAACACCCTTCAAACCACCACTATTTGTATTGTTTGTCTTCCAAATCTGTAAATTGTAATTCTTTTTTTAACATTGCCTTCTTTACTCATTATTGATTGGACTTCTCTGATCTGATCAAAGCTTTTAGTGTTTTTGTTGATAACTGAACACTGAATAACTGATCACTGAACTAAACATGCAATGTGTTGTGAAAACAATTTAGCATGTGATGTTTAAAATGTGAGATAATGCAAGTAATTCACGTAGCCTAGTTTATATGCTGTGAAGTCAATGCATCTGCCAAAACTGGGCACAAAATTATTTTAAAAAGTATTTTCACTATCAGTGTTATTCTAGTATCATTAAGATACTATTGTATGATATTATACTTTCTGTATTCAATTTAACTTTAAAAGTTTTAGTAATTTTAGTAAAATCTCAAGAGTAGCTCTGAGATATGCTGTATATCGGCACGGCTGTGATTTGTCTTTATGCACGACACCGCAGGCCGAGGACTGGTATAAAGAATGTTTTTGCTTCAGTGGCTGAAATGTCCGCCCAATAGAGAAACATTTTGCTCATCAAGAAAAAAAATAGAGGGAACATTGATTAAGAGTGTGTGAATTACCTGAGTCTGTGTGTCTCTCGACAGTGTTCAGCAGCAGCATATCTACTAATAGCGAAACTGTAAGTTCATCAGCTCCAAAAATAGCGATGTGTTACCTTGCAAGTGAGAAATGTCATGTAGCTTTTAAGTTGGTTTAAGTTGAATTCAAGCATTCAACAGCCCCATACCCAGACAGCAACCAGTGTCGGTCCAGATCCGGCCCACATCTGGCCCGCATGGATTTCACACGGGCCAGATGTGGGCCAGATCTGGGTCAACACTGTGTTGATGTCTGGGTAGTATTAAACCAGGGGTGGGGAACGTTGATCCTGGAGGGCCCTGCAGAGTTTAGCTCCAACCTTAATCAAACACACCTGAATAAGCAAGGTCTTCAGGATACAGGTAGTTTTTTTTTGTTTTTTTTCATGGTTGGGGCAAAACTCTGCAGGACAGTGGCCCTCCACGATCAACGTTCCCCACCCCTGTATTAAACAAAAATATTTGGCCATTTAGAACATATGCTGCCATTGTCAAAACTCCTCAGTGCACAAAGAACAATTGACATTTAAATTTAATCATGTATCAATTTTTATTTTTTTTTATTTTTTTTAAGAAAACCGCTATGCTCCTCCTCTCCTGTACAGCTCACAATGACCACAATATAAATGTTTTCACATGATGAAAGGTTTCTTATGTCGCAAATCAATATTTAATAGAAGCACAGAAATTCAGAAGCGGATTCAGGCCAATATAACAAACAAAAAGTGAAACTAATTAAGGGTTTAGAAAATTTAAGTTACCTAATAAAGAAAATCCCTAAATGAAATACAAGTGTCTTGCCGAGCTCCCTGGCTGGCCAAAAACCAGAAGAAAAATGAAAGTTCACAAAATAAAAGGCAATACTCAGCCTACTGCTTAACAAATAATCATTTACAAACAAGTCTCTTGATTTCAGGTTACAGTAAGGAATAAAGTGTAGGGGAATTTAGAATAAAGTTTAGGTGGCATAATTAAAAAAAATAAAAATACTCACACACAGATTCTTACAATGGAAATTCAACAGTGTCAACATTCGACAACACTGCACAACAATCAGAAGTTATCTGGGGCAGGAGACAGAGGACGGAATGGCACAACACCCATGTATGGAGTGACAACAGTATCAAATGCTCCCACAAATGCACGCGAGAGATCCACACTTGCGCACACAATCCACAAACACACGCAAGAGTTCCAAACTCGTGCACACAATCCAAAAATGCACACGAAGGATCCAGAGGGCGATACCCAAATGCACGCAAGAGATCCACACTCACGCACACAATCACAAATGCACGCAAGAGATCCACACTCATGCACACAATCCAGAAATGCATGTGAGAGATCCACATGAGCGCACACAATCCACAAATACATGTGAGAGATCCACACTCGCGCACACAATCCACAAATGCATGTGAGAGATCCACAAATGCATGTGAGAGATCCACATGCGCGCACACAATCCACAAATGCATGTGAGAGATCCACACTCACGGACACAATCCACAAATGCACGCAAGAGATCCACACTCGCGGACACAATCCACAAATGCACGCAAGAGATCCACACTGGTGCACACAATCCACAAATGCACGCAAAGGATCCACAGGGCGATACACAAATGCACGCGAGAGATCCACACTCGCGCACACAATCCACAAATGCACGCGAGAGATCCACACTCATGGACACAATCCAGAAATGCACGCGCACAATCCACAAATGCACGCATGAGATCCCCACGCATGCACACGCAATCCAAGCAAAGGCAAGTGCATTATTGTTTCTTTGCTCACAATACGTGCTTTTGTATTTGCGGATTCTTTTGAGACTGTCAGCCTTAACTCCTTTATCTGTACACTTTACCTATGGATGAAGTAGGCGGTCAGATATGTGTAGTAGAATGTCGATCTGAATGGCAATCCACATTAAGGACCCTGATTTTTTTTCCAACATTATTGCTACCAATATTTGGAATTTCATCATGTGATATTTAGATATTTTTTTTCATTGGTTACAAGTGTATCTTCATCTTCTTTGTCTTATGTGCACAACATGTACAATTTTATTATCCTTGTGAAAGGCAGGGAGCTGTATACTGCAAATATCATCTTTCTGTAGCGCAAAACAAGCATGTTCATATGGGAAATCAGTCATACAGCCACTGCTCAGTTCAGCTGATACGGCTTACACCAGTTCACCATCACTATAAATAAAGCATTTCCTGTTATTCGTGTTATTTGTAGAAATGGAAGTTTCTCCAATATTTAAAAGAGAGGGGGGGAGAGAGAGAGAGAGAGAGAGAGAGAGAGAGAGAGAGAGAGAGAGAGCTCTTACTTACAGGGCAGGACACCCAGAGAGTGACCCCATGCACTATTTAGTGGAAAACACCAACTCAATTCAACAATTCAGTTAAGACACGCAAACATTAAAGAACTTGGAAAAATAACCCAGGAAGAATACTTCCATGATTGGCAGATCAAAGTAGCACAAATGAACAAATTGAAGTACTTCTACAGATTAAAGACTGATTATAAATTGGCACCATACCTGAGCAGTATTAAAGACTATGGTCAGAGAAAGCTCCTGACGAAGTATGGTCTGAGTGAACACAGTCTGTGTGGGAGACGGGCCGACACAAACAGAGCTGGAGATCCAGAGAGATCGGACTGTGTTCTCACTGCACTGAGACTCATAGAGGATGAGCTACATTTCCTCACACACTGCAGCAAATATAAACACATTAGAGACACTTATTTCACCCAAATAGCTCAAATTGTGACTGAATTCCAACAAGCCAGCCACATAGACAAACTGTTATATTTTGGGAGAGAAAGAAAAGTTTATCCACCAGCAGCGCAGTATGTGTCCTCCTGCCATATTATGAGAGACAAAGGCTAAACCCCCTTTACTTTATCAATGCTCTCTGTAAATATTTACCTTGTATTTGCCATTGTTGTGTGTGTGTGTGTGTGTGTGTGTGTGTGTGTGTGTGTGTTATATGTGATAATATACGTACAATATGGCCATGAATATGTTTTTTTTTTTTTTTTTTTTTTTACTATCTATATGCCTGTATAACTTGTTCACTGTTTATTGCTTTGGCAACATTGTGCTATTCCACAGTCATGCCAATAAAGCCCATTTCTATTGAAATTGAATTGAATTGAAAAAAAGAGAGACAGGTGAAAAGATTTGATTATTGCCTCTATAATGAGGCAAAGCAATCAGTGACTATGAAAACAAATTATGACCGGGAACTCAAAGAACTAAGGAAACAGGGAAATACACTATACTCTTTTCTACTTTCAAGGTGAGGTGAGGTGCATTTCAAACAAGCCTACAGCATATCTTGCCATGGAAACACACACATTGTTCAAACAACTTGCATGTTCATCAGATCAGTATGTGTATTATAATACAGCCTGATGTCAGCAGGATAACAACATCCACCACCTGTTCCAATATTCCATTGCGCTGTTCTGTATTGTGTACTATAGCTGACGGGTGATGACTGATGAACAATAGGAAACAGCTGCTCTAACAACACTACTATGCATATGTCGTAGTGTACAGCTACAGTTTCCTGTAGTGCTAGCAACGCCAAGATCATGGGTTTGATTCCCAGGGAAAGCAAGAGCTGATAAAATGTAAGAAACTGTAACTTGAATGCAAGGTAAGTCACTTTGGATAAAAGCATCTGCTAAATGTAATGTATTTTCTTTTGGCTCATATGTGTAGTGTCTTATGTGCATTGGTTGTGGTTATCTGAAGCGTGTAACCTCATCAAAACACACATCAAAAGCAGAGTCCTCAGAGCTGCAGTGGAGATTCCCTATTTCAGCTCACCACAATGTAATGACACTGTCATTTTGAATTGTGTTGTAGATGAAAGATTTTTATTATTAATTCTGGATCTCTTTCTTTCAGCAGATAATGAAAACAATTAAAATAAATTAATTAATGGCAGAAGATCAGAGCAACATCACAAACTGCAGGAGAATGCAACATCAGGACAAGAGAGAAAGAAGAAAAAATTCAAACAAAGAGGACAAGAGACAATCTAATGACCCAGGAGAGAAAAGAGCCTGAAATTAGTCAGATGGAACAGTATAAATAGTGGAAAACCAAACTGTTAGTATTTATGGTATTAAAGATAAAACTGTAGTCTGTAACATTTCATTCATCAACACATAATGCAGTTTCATCTTCTCTGGAATCTGAATGTAAAATCATACCTAAACTTTAATGTTCATCCACTATATAAAGCGATGAGGACAATCAGAAGATTGTATTTTTAATATCTAGTTTCTGATGATGCAGACAGTTTTATTCAGAGAGACAGTTGAGGTGAGATAATGACTGACTAAATACACTTTGTTGTTTTATACTTACAGTATGTGTATGTGTGTTAGTTCTGCAAGTGTGTTTTCTCTTCAGACAGGAGCAGATCCTTTCATCTGACCAGCAGAATATACTTTATATTATTTATACTCACTGATTAAATATACACACCTATACACACACACGTATATATATATATATATATATATATATTATTTATTTGTTTTCGTCAAAGTCATAAATAACTAATTATTGGAAAATACTATTTCAGTTTTTCTACAGAAAAATTTCTGTAACGCCTAGCCAGCAGAGGGAGCCCTCACCCGAATACTGAACCTGGCCCGCTCCCTCTGCTGTCACTTCCTGTTTGACTCTCATAAATACTGAGACCTGTTCACGTGCTAGTCGCGAAGTATTGCCAGTCATTCTGCCTTACCAAGTGTTATTCCTTCTACTATTCCTGATTGCTTTCCTGTTTATGATCCCGCCTGATATCTTGACTCACGGTATTTGTACTCTGCCCCTTTGTTCTGACGCCTGATCTGACTGATGTTTGTGTTTGGACCCTTTGCCTGCCTTATCACTATTGTCTCTGGTTTTGCCCCTGTGTATGACGAACGATCTGCTTGCTTCTCTGGTTTGACCCTCTGCCTGTTTTGCTGACCTCTGTTTAAAGCCTTGACCTCTAATAAACTTCCGCTTATGGATTCTAACCAAACTCCAGCGTCTCTGTTACAGAACACTTCGCCTACTATGAATCCAGTGGAAGTGTCCAATCTGCAATCAGCAGTCTCATACCAAACAGAAATGATCCAAGGATATCAGGAACAACTCACCCAGCTGTGGACCATCAACGAACACCTGACACACTACATTCGATCTCTCCCTCCGCCCACGCCGAAGACTGTAAGTTTCGCACTCCCTGATAAATTCGACGGAACAGCTGAAAAATGCAAGGGCTTTATTCGCCAAGTGCAGGTTTATCTGGATCACCAAGGAGAGAGATTCGAATCAGAGGGGAAGAGGTGCGCTTTCATCATGACACTTTTGACGGACAGAGCTATCGATTGGGCAGCAGCCGTTTGGGACTCGGATTCCTGACTGAGGAGTTCAGTGACGTACTTCATTCAACAACTCCGCGAAGTGTTCGAATACCCTCATGGCAGAAGAGATGTTTCGACACAGCTCATCAATTTTACACAAGGTAACCGCACCGCTGCCGAGTTTGCCATTGAGTTCAGAACGTTCGCTGCCCAGAGTGGATGGAATGATGTCGCTTTAAAAGCTACGTTTCAAAAAAACCTTAACTGCGACCTTCAGACAGAACTAGCATGTAAGGGTGAGGGATCCTCCTTCTCCGATTTTGTCACACTCGCCATCAGGATTGATAACCTCATGAGACAAGCTCCTAAAAAGAAAAGTGGAAAGGGTGGACAGACCAACGTTCTTACTCCTAACCTTGTCGAAATATTTTCTCCTGAGGAACCCATGCAACTAAACACATCCCGACTATCTGAGAGTGAGAGAGAATGGAGACGACATCAACGCCTGTGTTTTTACTGCGGTGAATCAGGTCACCGTAGTTTAGGATGCCCCCACAAGCTCCAAAGCAATCCCCGGGTAAATATTGAACATCTTGCCCTTTTAAGTAACAAATCATTCACACTCCCTGTTGTCTTAAGATTTGATACCCTGTCTCTTGACCTCACAGCGATGATCGACTCGGGAGCCGCCCTGAATCTAATCCACCAGGATATTGTCATAAAACATCAAATCCCAACACAACCATGCACTCCACCAATCCAAGTCAAGGCTATCGATGGTGTACAGATTGGCAAAGGCATCACTCACCAAACCAAGACGCTCACACTCCAGGTTGGAACTCTTCATAAGGAATCCATCACCTTTTACATCATCGACTCTCCTAAACACGAAGTTGTTTTAGGATATCCATGGCTCTCTACTCACGACCCCGAACTCAAAACCTCAATCATGTCTAACAACCAGTGTGGAAAGTCCTGAAACACACAAGAAAGTTCATATACCCCATTACTACCAAAATCTCTCTGACGTATTCAGCAAGGTAAAAGCCACTCAACTTCCCCCACATAGACAATGGGACTGTGCCATCGACCTCCTGCCCAACACACAACCCCCCAAGAGTAAAGTATATCCACTTTCTAGAAACGAAAATCAAGCCATGAAGGAGTATGTGAATGAAGCTCTGAACTCCAGTTTTATTCGACCATCAACCTCCCCAGCAGCTGCAGGATTCTTCTTCGTGGAGAAGAAAGATGGTGGTCTAAGACCGTGTATTGATTATAGAGGACTGAATAACATTACCATTAAATTCCGTTATCCCCTTCCGTTAGTGCCATCTGCACTAGTACAACTCAGAGAGGCCAAGATCTACACCAAACTCGATCTCCGAAGTGCATATAATCTCGTCAGGATCAAAAAAGGGGATGAATGGAAAACAGCCTTTCTCACCACCAGGGGGCACTATGAATATCAGGTAATGCTGTATGGGCTAGCCAACTCTCCTGCGATATTCCAATCTTTCATCAATAAAATCTTCAAGGACCTTCTGAATAAGTTTGTGGTCACCTACATCGACGATATCCTCATCTTTTCCAAAACTGTTCATGTCAGAACAGTCCTTTCTCGACTTCTAGAGAATAAATTATATGTCCAGGCTGAAAAGTGTGAGTTCCACGTCAATCAAACCTCCTTCCTGGGTTACCACATCAGCTCACAGGACGTCAAGATGAACAATCTCAAAGTTCAGGCAGTCACTGAATGGCCACAACCACGAACCATCAAGGATCTGCAGAGATTCCTTGGCTTCGCCAATTTCTACAGGAGGTTTATTCGAAGTTATAGCATGGTGGCCTCTCCTCTCACCTCGCTCCTCAAGAATGAACCGTCAAAACTGATTTGGACATCAGAAGCAGACAACGCCTTCAATGCATTAAAAGAACGATTTACGACAGCCCCTATCCTGAAGCATCCTGATCCGAACTAACCATTCATACTAGAAGTGGATGCCTCAGACTGTGGCATAGGTGCGGTACTCTCACAGAGACAAGGGCAACCAAGCAAATTGTATCCATGTGCTTTCTTCTCCAGGAAACTGACCCCCGCAGAGCGTAACTATGATGTTGGAAATAAGGAACTACTCCCCATGAAAGCAGCTATAGAAGAATGGCGTCACTGGCTTGAGGGAGCTCTTCATCCCTTTCAAGTGATAACTGACCATAAGAATCTAGAATATATAAAAAGTGCCAAACGTCTTAACCCCCATCAAGCCCGTTGGGCATTATTCTTCACATGCTTCAACTTTACAGTAACTTATCGACCTGACAGCAAGAACGGTAAAGCAGATGCTCTTTCCAGACAATATGACCCCTCCTCAGAACACCACACCTCCGGTCCCATCCTACCCAGCTCGATCATCCTAGCCCCAGTCTCCTGGGATATCATGGAAGAACTAAGAGAAGCACAACAACAAGACCCCTCACCCTCAAACACACCCCCAGGAAAGCATTATGTACCTCAAGTTTTAAGACCACAAATCATGCAATGGGTTCATACTTCTCTTTGCTCCGGTCATCCAGGTATCTCTTGAACCCTCCAACTATTATAGAACTCTTTCTGGTGGATTAACATGGCTCGAGACGTCACCGACTATATCAAGTCCTGTCAGATCTGTGCTCAGTCAGAAACCCCAAAGGAATTGCCATCAGGTTTACTCAAACCATTACCTATTCCTCAACGACCATGGTCCCATCTGTCTATATTTGTCACTGACCTCCCACCATCAAATAATAACACCACTATCCTGGTCATCATCGACCGTTTCTCGAAGTCCTGCCATCTCATTCCATTACCTAAACTACCCACTGCCATGGAAACCGCTCAAACCCAGTTCCAACACGTCTTTAGGATCTATGGGCTACCAGAAGACATAGTCAGTGATCGAGGTACCCAATTCACGTCTCAGGTCTGGAGGGCATTCTGCAGCCAATTGGACATCAATGTCAGTCTAACTTCAGGTTATCACCCACAAGCCAACGGGCTAGCCGAACAGCTCAACCAGGAAATAGGAAGGTATCTTCGCAGTTACTGCAGCCGTGAACAACACAGATGGTCTGAGTTCCTACCATGGGCGGAATACGCCCAAAACTCTCTGACCCACTCCTCTACAGGTCTAACTCCCTTCCAGTGCGTCCTGGAGTTCCAACCGCCTCTGTTCCCGTGGTCTTCCTCAGTTCCTGCAGTGGACGACCAATTACATTTCATGAAAATATACTGACGAAAAACGAGTCATTAAAGAGCTTGTCTAAATTTATTATGAAATGTTAAACAAAAAGAATATTTTCGGACATGAAAGCATAGATGTTATTTTTTGTTTTGGTGTAAATTACTCAATAAACGCTAAACTGCCAATAATTTAAGCCACAGGGAGATTGTAGACAGCTGTGATTCATTGTATTGCATTAATAGAAAGCCAAATAATATAAAGATTTGTAATACAAAGTATTTTTCCAAAACTAAGTTTTATTAGTATTTTCGTGCCGTGACTGTGAGGGCGGGAACATATGTGACGTAGCCACGCGCACTTACTAGACCGTCTTATTCTAGCGTTTATATGCTGAGGAGGAGTCTAGCCTACAAGACTCTGAAGGACTAAACTAGGAAGGACACAGCCTCGGTAGGATGCAGCCTTCCGTTTGAGAAGCAAACTTAAGCCGGCTCACACTGTGCGATTTTGGCCACAATTTGGTCATCTGAGACAAATTTTGAAAATCCTAAAAGATTCCTATAATCCTATGCTAAAATCTGTAGTCTTTGATCGCTGGTTTGACATGTTCACTGACAGACGATTAATGGCTGTTGCGATCAAATTTCATCTCCGACGAAATTCTGGCAGTTTCAGAAGATTTGGCACACAGTCCTGCAGTGTGACTACCCCTACGATTAATGTCAAACTGTCTCCGTTTTTCAAGACAAGCTATGAGCAGAATTAATGCTGGAGAATTATTCTATCAGCCATAAACTCTGGCGCTCCTGTCCTCTGCTCACGGCATTCATCTGATATGTTGCTTTTTCTATATAAACACTGGTTGCGCCGCTGTTTTCATGTGGGTGTGTAGAGCTGCATACACTATTCTTCTTAAATACACCGGTATTGCCGCCGTTCATATACTTTTCATGATAGCCAACATTTTGGTCCCGCGTGCAATGCAGTTTGTAGTCACTGGACGTGTATGGGTTGATAATGTAAAAGTTTTTTTTGCTTGCACCCGTTTTTAACTCGTCTTGACTGTCATACAGTCTGACATTAATGACAACTGAGATCCCATAGTGTGACATGATCATCATGTTCGTGCAGTCTGACAAGTACAATCCTGAAGGACTTTTAAAAATATTGCACAGTGTGAGCCCGACTTTAGTGTGGTGCAAGAGTCCATAGTAGTGAGCGGGTGATCTGTGGTGGTGAGCGAACGGAAGTGCATGAACAGGATTCATGACAACAACACCAGAGAGAATAAACCTGTATCACTGTTCTAATAAAAATATATACTTCTCACAGCTTTCAGATCGTTTTACTCAATTTCCATTTTTATTTAAGGAAATCAGTGTGTAATTAATGTAACTTGTTTTTAAAAATTGTACTACAGTAACTATAAAACTTGTGCAATTATGATAATTCAATTGAGAAATTTTGTTGTCAACTGAAAAGCAGCATTACCCCAATAAATAAGTAAATTTCGGTTCATTTTTGTGACATGGTTCAGTTCACGGAGACCGAGACGGCAGAAAGTGTATCATGTTTGAATTACTTATTTTATAAAAGCACATTGTTTTGTTGATATTGTGAGTGTACACAAAAACGTGTATTATGGTAATAACATCCTAACTGTTTTTGAAGAAGCACTTTTTAAAAAGTTACAATTAGATGTAAATATAATTAGTCTGAAAATCTGCAACAAACAAATGTACAGAGGTCCTATTTTTGATTACTAGATTCTGTTGACTAGCCTACAGAACATTCACAACACAACCACTTTTTATAAAGTGCTTATTCAAAAACAGTTAGGTGTTATTACCACAATACACATATGTGTGTACACTCACAATATCAACAAAACAATGTGCTTTTATAAAATAAGTAATTCAAACATGATACACTTTCTGCCGTCTCGGTCTTCGTGAACTGAACCATGTCACAAAAATGAACCGAAATTCTTCACAGACATGAAAAATATATCTATAGAACGCTTGAAATGTCTACTTTTACACAAACCAATTCAAACAGAAAACAAATACTCTCTGATTATGTAATCTGTATGAAAGCTGCATTTCTCTCTGAAGGCACGTCCACTTGCAGAGATGGCAAAGTCAGCATCGTTAACTTCATCTTTGTAGCTGACTTCGAAAACACAAATTTATTAATAAATAATTATAATATCTCCTTGCTATTTTTTTATCCAACACATTTATAGTCATTCTGAATAGGCTACTTTTGCCAATGTTTGGCTGCAATCTTTTTTTTTTTTAAACCCTGAAGGCTTGAAACTAGTGATCTCTAATGGTTGGAATTAGTAGGCTATTAGCACCAGACTGATGTTTCATTTCTTTGCTTATCTTACCTTGAAAAGCCTCTTTTCATCACTCATAACCACAGGTTTATTTTAACATGCCTTAACAGGGATTTTAGAAATCTTTGCTGAAAAGCAGGGATGAGTCACTGAGGATTCACTCAAGAAAGTCCAGGGGTTTTTCTCTGAAATACAGTCTTAAAACAGTAGACATCACATAAACATCTGCTTTAGCAGACACAGAGATGACTGATGCTGAGACTGATGACTGATGAGGTGAGAAAACTGATGCCTGAAACTGAAACAAATAAGTGGTGAACTATTAATATATCCTATATACCAGGGGTAGGCAACGTCGGTCCTGGAGTGCCGATGTCCTGCAGAGTTTAGCTCCAACCCTGAAAAAACCCTCACCTGCCTGTAGCCCTAGTGATCCTGAAGACCTTGATTAGCTTGTTCAGGTGTGTTTGATTAGGCTTGGAGCTAAACTCTACAGGACAGCAGCACTCCAGGACCGATGTTGCCTACCCCTGCTATATACTGTATACAGGACAGAGATGTTGGTATAAGCATCTCAGAGACTCCAGGACGAGAATGGATAAATGGATCTTCAAAAATATTGTTTTTCAGAGATCAGATAAGAAAGTTTTCTTAGTTTGTTCTGTAAATGTAAATGTGGGTGAAGTATACTGGAAAAAGACTTTTATTGCTGAAACCAGCATCTGCTCTATGAAAGAAAAGCAAATCACAGACAGCAAAACAAGATCATACTGAAAATGAAATAGACTTTGGTTTCACAGGCCAGTGGTAAAGAGAACTAGAGGAAAATGTGAGCCAACACAGAACTCAACAAACATACGTAGGCTATACATCTATCTGCATTTGAATTTTACCAAGAATGAAAAATTCAGTATGTGAAATATCATGCAAGTATCAAAGTCTATTTGTACTGTATATCTGGAACACATATGTCAACATAGTGACAAAGAAATATAATAAATCATATTTATAAGAATAAATGCAAAGTCTACAACATCTCTAAGACATTATTATTATTATTATTATGTCACAGTTAAACACTGTTTAGCTTGATTCAGCATCATTGTCGACACATCAACGGCTGTCAGAAATAAACCAAATCCAGATTTATGTACGTGAAGGAACTCATTTCTAAAGCAAATTCATTCCTCTTATTCTCTAGTATCTGTGCTGGATTGTGACTCCTGTAATACAGTGGCGTTTATTCTATTCATTTAAATGAAAACTTGCAGTTCATTTCCGGGAGTAACTCTACCTGTTGTTCAGATTTAGGGTTATTTTTTGTAACATTACTAAACTATTCTTGGATTAATTAACACTGATAAAGTGATTATGTATCTGGCACTACATTATTGCACAACACTTTTAATAAAAATAATAATAATTAAAAATATATATTTAATTTTTACTGTAAATAAGAACTATATACAGAAATGAGAATAAAATAAACCACTGAAACATTACAGTAATGAGCTTTTTGAGGCATGAACCATTGTTTTAAGTGAATTGTGACTTTATCATTATTCTTCTATCTCTTCTGACTTCTATCTATATATAGTGTCATTTATTATCTTTTGTCTGATTTTATTTGGCCTCCAACGTTTGAACCCCATCTGGAACACCGAAACCCAAACCCTGACAATATTCAAGAGAGCTGAAAACCCATCTCTTCTGTTAGCACTTATTTGATTCACCATTTGGTTTCACTTTTACTTTAATTCTGTCTTGTATTATTCTGAACAATGTAGAAAACGAAGCTAACTGTATTTGCTGTATTGTGGTTCTCGGCAGTGTTTTGGGGAAAGTACAGATCTATTTTGCTGCTCCTCCTGTTTTTGTTATTGTAGTTAGAATCACCGCGTGATCTTCATGTGACGCGTTACGTCTTCAGCGGGAGAGGAGAAAGAGCTAGAAGGAAGAGCGTCTGGTTCTAGATGAAAATATTATGGGATATTCAGTGCCGAAGGATTATTATCATGAACGACCCTGGGCAAGTGTGTGTGTGTGTGTACAGCTCCGTTTGTTTTGACGCTCTGTAGAAACGGTAAAATGTGTATTTTAGAATGGTAGCCTACTTGAGATTGCCTGCGTTATGAAAAGTCGATCGTTATATTCCTCATTTGTAATTTGCTTGAGAGAGAGAAAATAAAAATCTTCTAATGAATAAATGTACATGTCTGTAGTAGTAGGCTATTACGAAAGCACTATTGATACATTCCAACAAACATTAAGTGAAAAAGCTTTAAATGTGAATCATCTGATATTCTCGACTGGAAGGGAAATCATATTGACATCTTTGTTGTGTTAGCAGTGTGAATCTTTGGAAACACTAAAGATGCTCCAGTCAGGATTACTCCAGCTGAAAACTGAACCCCCTCACTGTGTGTGTGTGTGTGTGTGTGTGTGTGTGTGTGTGTGTGTGTGTGTGTGTGCGTCAGCATACCTGTTCAGTTTGTTCAGCTATTTTGGCAGGAATAACCCAGAGAACTAGTTTGGTGTTTATAGTAACGTTAGGCCTATGGAGAAAAAAGAAGAAGAAAAAAAAACCCGAAAAACATCACAGGTCATGAAAAACTCTTGATGAAACTGTAACAGCAGAAATCACTCAGACACGCAAGGGAATAAAATGTGTAATGGAATACACCTGGACAGCTTCCAGTTTCTTGTTTCTTTAAATAGTTTATTTTACAGCATGACTATCAGTCACAGAACAGACTGTTTTCCTGCATCGTCATGCATGAGTGTGATGATCATGAGTGTGGATGACATCTAAAAACCCCATTTCACACAGACAGACATCTGTTGTCCCAATGTGAGCACAGTTTGTTAACTTTTGAGGTGTTTTTAATCTAGTATCTCCTGATCCAGACAGATAGATCTGTAATACTCATCATGCAAATGTGTAACAGTGTTCTTACTGGAGGCTCAGTTGATTTTTGGATTCATTTGTTAGCAGATGCTGGATGATGTTTCAATCTAATTAAAGAAAATGCATAAAATCACAGATCAGTCATTAATGCATTACAATGAGATTCACATTATACATTTTACTTATTTAAAAAGTACTGAAAGATGTAAATATGTGATCATGTACAGAAGATATGTCAGAAAATATAAATACAAATATTTATTGTAGGTCAGTAAGCTTGTGTGTGTGTGTGTGTGTGTGTGTGCGAGCCACAAATTAATTCAGTTCATCTTCGGTCTGTGACTGGCTCAACAAATGGTAACACTGTTTGCACTACAAACTAGTGTTTTTGTTATTATCATATAAAAAACAAATACAGTATGCATCCAGCAGCATAATTCATAATCCAGTTGCTGCTTTGACACTATCTGTATTGTTAAAGGTGCTATAAAGGTGACATTATTAACAGTTTCTGCACAGCTAAAATAAAAATGGTAAGCAAATGACAAAAAGCTTCACACATTCAAGTTACAGATGCTCTTAAGTTAAAAATAAAGTTATATATATATATATATATATAAATTAGAAACAGAATAAGTACTGTATAAAAATAATAATTACTAATTATATAATTTCTGAATAAAAACTGTAGAATTGTCTAGGTGTTGTCCCAAAAATAGGGCTGTTAAAAAACAGGTTTATAGCAGGATTGTAATATTGCTTCAGAAGAAACAGCCTGATGCTCTTTGAGCAATCTCAGCTGAGGAGGTGGTTTAGGGATGTTTTGAATTGTGAGCACATGGCTTGAGTGCATGTGACTATAGTCACTACTGTATATACATCAATATCTTGTGCTCAGTCACACCAGATTCTCATGGTATGAAAAAACAAACAGAAAAACACCACAAACATAAAGCATACATACAAACCCATTCACTCCAAGTATGATAACTAAGCATTCTCTGCAGTTTTGTCATCTGCCACTAGAACTCTTTAGGGCAGGATGGATTATGATCGGCTGCAGAGCCGATCCTCCCTATACGCAGAATACGCAGGCTGCACAAGGCCCCAGAAACACCAGGGGACCCTTGCTATTAAAGATGTTATCATTTTTGTTTCGATTTTGAATTTGGCCAGCTGTTGTGAAAACATGAATGATAATTCATTGTAATGTGGTGCAGTGTCACGCTCTCTATGTAAAAATCTTGTAATGTGAATGTCGTACAGTCTCTTGTTTAAAAAAAATAAAAAAACGATGTTTTTTTATCGCCCCCCCGGTCGGCAACACAGTTTTGCGTAGGGCCCCCAGAAGTCTAGGATCGGCACTGATCGGCTGTTAGTGTTTTTATTGTTCATCAGGAGCAAAATCATCATGAAAGTGATTATACTGATATTGTTCATCTGTGCCAACTGAGAAGTTTTTTTTTTTAAACCAGATGTTTACCTCATCAGTTCTCTGAATCAATAACGATTAGTTAAAACCTGCACAAAGACTGCTTTTAACTTGATTTTCTATATAAGTGTAGTTTTCCATTCCCAATTTTTATTCCAAATGAAATAATTTAGCCTACTAAAAATAATAGCCTTCTGGTTCTTATTAAAATGACTAAAGTTATGATGAATTATTCTTGCATTTTCTTTTGTTGTGTAACATTAATTGACACAGACAGGCAGGTTTACACAGATTGTGTGCACAGAAACTGTCTGGGGAACAGTGCCTCTTTCGCAGCTCAATACACGTTAAACTTTTTTTAGTATCGAGCATGTCTGGCAGGAGACTGCATATTATGACAGTCATGTAACATAATTATACTGATTTGGATGTTACAAGGTGACAGCGCACCGCTTTAAAGGAAAGAAGCAGAATGCAGCATGATGTTTTCATAAATGTTGAAAGCCAAAACAAACCTAATATTCTATCAGTCACACAGACCTAGTCATTAAATCATCTTTGGGCAGTAGGGGGACCCTGGTGCTTCATCTGACATACATGATTTAAAAATTATGTTACAAATTCATATTGATGCTAGCAAAGTTAAGGTACACAGTGTGCACTATTCACGTACACTTCAATGACAGACTGGTAATATCAAAGGACATTTGGCCGTTTTGAGAATATTAATATCAGCCAATAGTTATGTTGCTTGCCTGAAGTGGTGTCAGGTTTGTTTTTTTTCCACTGACAGCATGCGTTCACAAATTATGATGAGTCATGCAGTTTCAGTCAGGAGGCGTTTAAAAGGGTTTTCCAGCTCATTCAACGCAGCAGATCTCAGAGCAGTGGATGTTTCCTCGTTTCATCTCATCACAAGGTGAATAAAACACTTTAGTTGTAATTATATGGTAAAGAGATTTTTTTATTTATTATTTAAATCTGGACATTTTATGTTTGTATTATATTGAAACTGAAATGTAGACCTGTATTGTTCAAAAATCATTACATTTAAACTTAACTCTAAATGGAAACTTAATGTTTTTTCTAAACAGATAATACAAAGGCAAAATGTAAGAGAAATTGATGAATGGGAGAAAATATATACATGGAGCATCACAAACTGCAGGATAATTAAACACATGGAGAAGAGAAAAAGAGAAAAATGGTGAACAAATCTAAAGAACCAAAAACACAGAGTCTAGTCCGACAGAACAGCATTAATAGCGGCAGACCAAACTGTGAGTATTTATTATGTTTAAGATAAAACACTGTTATATTTCATCATCAACAGTGTTTCACCTTTGCTTTTCTATATACTATTTTTCTACTTTCTATATACTATACAGGAAAAGCAACATTTACATCTACAGTTGTGCTCATATGTTTACATAAATTATTATTTTGTCTTATGGATCATGTGTAGATATCTGTTATTGTGAAATTCAGTACAAATCCATAATGCATACTCAGGACAGGACTAAAAAAAACATACAATATTTATGATGCCCCTTATTTTGTTAAAATTATGCAAATTTTGCTTTTGCTGCATGTACATTTATGTCCACAACTACATGCGTTCATGAGGCTTTTATTCAAAGTGACACTAATTCATTAATGAGTTCATTCATTCTCTGGTAATCAAACTCATGTTCTGTTCTTGTCATGTTCTGCTGTTTAAGCTGCACGAATACCCTAATCAGTTATTTGTGTTTTCATTCCCAGTTTCTGACATTGCAGAGTTTCAGAAAAGTCACAGACAAGGTGAGAAAGATATACACATCATATACAGAAAGTTAATAGAACTCACAAATCTGATGTTATATTGATCTTTGTTATATTTCTGTGAATGTGTTTTCTATTTTTAGGATGCAGGTGTTCTGTTCATCTAACCAGCAGAATATTCTCCATCATGTTCAGACACTGATTAAACAATGAATAGAGGAATATGTATAAATGGGTATTATATTTATAAAGTACATGTTTGGAATTTATGAATACACTACATGTTGTTCTGAATGAATCTGAACTGAATGTGACATTTACAATAATCATTGATGTAATCAGTGTTTTTGCTGTATGTTACTGTATGATTTAATGTACATACTTAATTTTTAGAATTAAAATTTTACTGTAACAAATCTATAAACTCCAGGAGAAAATAAACCTGGTTCAGAAAAGAAAAGAATCTAAACTACTTTTGTTAATTTTCTTGTACTTTATTATTTAATAAAAACCAGCTAAAGAGAGATCAATGTGTTTTGACTGATAACACTGCTGTAGCAATCTATAATATAATTTCTATATTTATAGATTGCATGGCAAAATTAAAAAATATTAAAAACTACAATACAAATCAAAGATACGACCCAATAAATAAAAAAATAAAACTGCAAGCAACAAATCACAATACAAACCTGTAAAGTCCTAAACACACTGCACGATTTTCAGCTGTCCCAGACGAAAGATTGGCATCGTGAAACAATCGTGGCCAATCAGAAATCACCGCGATTGCTTCACGATGCCAGTCTTTCATCTGGGACAGCTGAAAATCGTGCAGTGTGTTTAGACCATAAGGGAATATGTCAAGAGATTTTTCCTAGTCTTGCTCCAGAGAGCCACTGTCCTGCTGAGTTCAGCTCAACCAACCCTAATCAAACACACCTGAACCAGCTAAACAAGGTCTTCAGAATTATCTGAAACCTTCAGGCAGGTGTGTTGAAGTTTGGAGCTAAACGATGCAGGGTGTTTGTCCTTTATCAGCAGAATCGGACACCACTGACCTACAGCCTTTTCATGACAGCAGTTTTGGAAATTTGCTGAGATACACATCTATTTTCCATTTGACATTGTTGTATTTGTGGTTACAACACAGTGGTTATGAAAATCAACAGTTCATTTGCCAAGATCTGTGTGTCAGGAGTAATCTTCATTTCATTTCAGTTTTGGGTGGTTTGGTCACGTGTTTCTGTTAGTTACTGGTTTTTCATTGTTTGATTAATTTGCACATGTTGTCCTTTATTAATTAGTTTGTTCATTAAGCCCCGCATTTCTTTTAGTTCTTGATTGGTTTTTGTCATTTTTTGTTTGCTAAAAACTTTATACTGCTGTGCTCAGATCCTTCACCTCATCTTTACTCCAACCGGTTTGTGACCCACTGCAACTTGTCTGAAAATATGAGCTATATTGAGTTAAGACTCATGTCAAAATGACAACACGGCAACAACAATTGTATATTCACAATACCAAACAGTAAAGTGATGAACATTTTGAACATACAGAAGTGTGAAAAATACATCACTGTGGTGACGCGACACTAATCAGACAACAGCTCAGACATTGGTTAAGCAAATACTTAACACAGGAAAAACATTTCTACAAATACAAGGAAATGATCCAGATAGCGGTGGTGAGATGAAGCTTCATGAAGCTTTTAATCTTTCCAGCCAGATGTGTTGAAAAGTGATTAATTTCTAGAGGCTTTGAATGCATGTTATATAGGGACACCTGCTGGTCGATCCAAAAAAAGGTGCAGAAAAAAAATTGTCAGGAGTGTGACCAGTTAAATTTGACGATGTGTATTTGCAGCAAGAAAATTTGGTCTGATTTTCGCATCGATCTGAACAAACTCAGCAGACCGGCTGGATAAAAATGCAAGTTCATTCTCTAACAGGAGGTGGCGCTTATGGAACAGCAGAAACACAGCGGTTACCATGGTTAACACTTGTTTGTCACAGAAAAGAAAAGAAGTTAAAACAGTATTTGCGTTATTTTATTTACATGTTTGTCTGCATATAGGTTATATATTTTTGCATGTTAATCTGAACTAAAACATAGCAGTCTATTAGAGATTCTTATTCATTTTAACAACAATAATAATTAATGATAATAATGTGTTGTGGACATAGACACACATCTACTGCTCGTTTGAACATTTAATTTTAACCATGTATATTATCTTTATCACTACAGTAAAAGCTTCTCTTTATACATCTACAACAGAGGTCTTCAACCTTGTTCCTGGGGACCCACTATCCTGAAGAGTTTAGCTACAAACCTAATCAAACACACCTGAAGCGGCCAATCAAGCTCTTCAAGACTGCTAGAAAACTGCAGGCAGGTGTGCTGAAGCCGGTTGGAAATAAACTTTCCCCAGGAGCAGGGTTGAAGACCTCTGATCTACAAGATTGAGATACTGAATGCGGTTTTGAGAGATTCTGACGACTTTAAATGAGGCTCAACATGATTCCTGTCCATGTGTAATCAAGAGTACAATAAAATCACCAGCTAAAAATATTATTCTATTGTACGGATCTTCTGAAATAACATTTATTCATTTATTTATTTAAAGATAAATGTGTGTTCCTGTGGCTCAGTGGTAGAGCATTGTGTTAGCAGCGCAAAAGATTGTGGGTTCGATTCCCAGGGAACACACATAGTGATAAAACATGTATAGCCGGAATGCACTGTAAGACGCTTTGGATAAAAGTGTCTGTTAAATGCATAAACGTAAATGTAAAGAAACACATTTCTTTCTTCACCATCATTTGGAGCATAAATGTTAATAAGACAGTTAAATTTAACTTAATATTTAACGTGTATTTAACCTAGTATAATTTGTTTCAGAAATTTTCTTCAAAAGTTGCTTTTCGCTTTGCAGTTTTACAAGACAAAAAAGCCTCAATTTGTGGTTTACGAGCTCCTTAAGTTTCATCTAGAAAGTATCTGCTTCATGTGTTCAATTTAGAGCTATATGGCATCATCTACATCCAATAGACTCCCTAAACTCTCTAGATAACTGTCTGAATCATTTTCAGAATGAGCATATTCTGATCTCATCTGATGACTTTCATCACTTTCACCATCAACTTCATTACACTCGATTCTCAATTGATCTTTTTCTGATAGTTTTGTCGCCTTATTTACTGCTGGAGTGGATTTTTACCCATCACCTGCTTGATTTACGATCTGTTCAACAATGTCATAATTCTCTGCGTCAATATTTAGATTCATTTGTTTTGCATGTTCTCAATTGTTTGCGAATGAGACTGCAGGGCTCTCAAGTTATAGAGAAAGTTTGGAGTGAGATTAGGGGAGGGGCCACGCAAAGGGGAGGGGTCACTCAAAGGGGAGGAGCAACTCAAATATTTGCAGCACCCAAGTTTTTGCTAGCAGTTCAATTTTACCTATTGTTCATAATTGACCAGCACAAATAGAAATTATACCATCTGGTAAACCTGATGAAAGACAAATTCATTCTAATAAAATAAAAAGATTTATGTATTTAAAAATACAAATGTATCAAAAATAAAAATACATTTTGCCCCAAACAAGCCAAATGAACAGTAGTACTCAATGTACATACTGTACTCATACAGTAGGATTACAGTACTTACCCTGAGCATGTATGTAAAGCTGTGTGTGTGTGCGTGTGTGTGTGTGTGTGTGTGTGTGTGTGTGTGTGTGTGTGTGTGTGTGACAGAAACAGAGAGAGTACACATTTCAGCTTATGTTTCTTTTTTTCTGTTGTAAATGTTTGTTGCACATTTTGATGCCTGATCACAGAGGATTCCCACATAAAGCACTGTCATGACAGAAAATAGTGTTCCATCCAGAGTCAAACTGTTCCTAGTTTTGGTTTTGTTCAAACCCACCATGGAAAGCACACTGCATCTGAATTTGAGTGGGGAAGCCTCAGTGCTTTATATGGGAGCCCCCCACCACTGTCATCAAGCCATCAAAATTTGCAACAAACACAACAGAAAAAAAAAACATTCATAAGCTGAAATGTGGTCTCTCTCTCTCTCACACACACACACACACACACACACACACACACTGCTTGACATACATGTTCAGGACAAGTTCTGTAATCCTACTGTGTGTACAGTATGTACATTGAGCACTGGCATGTTTGGGGCCAAATTTCTTTGTATTTTTGATACTTTTTTAAATATGTAAAACTATTTATTTTATTTGGATGAATTTGTCTGTCTTTTATCAGATTTACCAACATCTCTAGCACTTTCCTTTCAGGAAGCCAAAGCTAAGTTAAAGCTTCTGGTTGCAAAGCAGTTGGAGAGGGTTTTTTTGACTGCATCAATAATACTTTAGCACGAATTTGGCTATATTCCTCAATATCAGCTCTCACTATCTTTTCACAGGCAAGCGATTTCGTCCAGGAATCTTAAAATCAAAAAGAAAAATAAATAAATAAATAAATGAAGGGGTTACCTTCAGCATTAATCAGATCTTTCACTTTCGATTTACACTCCATGTGCACGCGCATCCATGTTGCTTAGTAACGAACGCGCGTGCGGCAGAATCGCGTAATTTAAACGGAAACAACAACATCCTAATTAATTTCTGATTGGCTGGTAGGTGGCATGTAACTCTGTATAGAGAACTCCGTATTCCCTCGTCTATTAATTGTACATGTAGCGGGACAAGTTATCCCGTCTCAGCGTGAGAAATACAAGCTGTGGCGTGAGAGCGTGTGAACTTGAGAGCTCTGAGACTGCTTATCCGCTTGTTTATTTGGGCTCGTTTCCCTGACAGGCTGCTGTTCTCCGCACAAGAAACATGGCATTTGATCCGATCAAGCTAATAAAGACTGTATAGTCTTTGCCCCCAATTAGTTTGTATTACAGCCAAGCTAAGGCTAGAAGAGACAGCTGCGGCTACTGAGCATGCGCACATCAGTATAGCGTAGCTAATCACTGCACAACATTACTCGTTTTTTCATTATTGTACGGGTTAGGTTTAGGGTTGGGGTAGACGTCAATAAAACACAATCTAAAAGGTTGAAAATTAAATTTCATTGTTAGTTTCCGTTTGGAGCTGTATGTTCTTCCACAGATGGGAGTCATCTGCTGTGCCTTTAAATCCATGTCCATGTCCAAGTGAGAAATCTCCACCTGACCCCATCTGTAAAGGTTTAACTGTAAACTAAATAAAATCTCTTAACTAAATCTTAGAAAAATAAATGAATAACCACATTCTCAACCCTCCAAAGCTCTGAATCCCTCCCACTGAGAGAGAGATGATGTATGAGATATATTCCAGCTCATGATTATATCATAAATAAGACCACTGAAAGAGAGACATTCGCTATTTCTGGTGGCAAAAAAAGGAGGACGAGATGCAATCTAAACCGAGAGAGAAAAAGATGCTAAGAGAAGTGAGATGGAACAGCATTAATAGCAGCAAACCAAACTGTGAGTATTTCTGATAAAACGCTGTTACGTGTGTTTCATCTTCTCTGGGGTCTGATCTTCGTACGTGGATTATTCAGATTTTATTGTTGATGATTTGATATGATCCAGCATCGTTAAGTTATTCGAAGCGCATCCCGGAGTTGTTGTCAACAGGTCCCTGAGCTAAACCTGCTCGAGCAGCTACACATAAACAGGATTAGATTGTAATTTATCATTTTACATGAAGGTGCTAGCCTACTGAAAGTCTGTCCCAGCCACTGCTGAAAAATATATAATAATAATAAATCATAATTTTAAAATTATTTTGAAAATAATGTTGCATAATCTATAATAATAAACCATTTTACTCACTGAGAGATTTATTTGGTAAGGAATAATTATCTCATAATTGTCATGTTTGTCTGAGGCGTGCATTAATTTGAACGGTGAGTTTTGATGGGAGCAGACTCACTTCTCAAATCTCAAAATACGTTTATGATGCACAATTAATTTAAACAGTCAGTTATGTCTTAAGCAGTGTTGGGGAAAGTTACTTTTAAAAGTAATGCATTACAATATTGCGTTACTCCCTAAAAAAGTAACTAATTACGTTACTAAGCTACTTTTTATGGAAAGTAATGCGTTACGTTACTTTTGCGTTACTTTTTAAATATGAGCAGGGCTTGATTGTTTTTAATACAAGAAGTTCTATTTATAGCAAATGTATAAGCTCTTTCACACCAAAAAGTGTAATGAATAAACCTCAGGCTGAAGGAAGAGTAAATTCACGTCTGTACAGTAGAACGCAGGAGAAGAAGTTCAACGCTCTTCAGCAATAAAAAACAATGAAGCACAATTGTTAGTTTATCTAAAGTCATTTTTGCTTATTAATATGATTGAACTGGATCATCAAAGCTCAGCAGCAAAGACATTGGTTAATAAAATGGGATTAGATACATTTGTGTTATTTAACATATTTAATTATTGCAGGTTTGCGTCATATTCTGAGTTTGTATTTCACTGTTTTAATTAATTTTGATGAATACTAAATCTTTTGTTAGTGAGATGAATTAAAGCACATTCATATTTAGTCTAGAACTACAGTAACAGCATGTTCACACCAAGGTTATTATAGTTTTGAATTTTTAAATTCTTTTTATTTTAATATCGTTTTCAAATTTGCTATAAAATTCAGTTTAGTTTTTATTAGTTTCATTAATATTTTTGTTAGTTTTAGTTTAGTTTGACATGTTCACACAGCGCACTGTCAGTCAATAAATGGGAAAAAAGTAACTCAGATATTTTCTTGTAAATTACAAAGTAATGCGTTACTTTACTAGTTACTTGAAAAAAGTAATATAATTACGTTACTCGCGTTACTTGTAATGCGTTACCCCCAACACTGGTCTTAAGATGGATCATATGGATTAATAAACTGTATGATGTCACGTATCTTACAAATCCGCTTCAAAATTAAATTAATTGCTAATTACAATAGGCTACTCTTGACATTGAAAAATGCAAATCTCCTGTGCAAATTCTAGAAATTGTGAAAAATAATTGGGAATCATTTTAAAAAAATACACATTTTTATTTATCTATTAGGTCTTTTATGTCATTTTACTCTCTCTGCTGTTTCATTGATATTAATGATATGATGTCATTATGTTGTTGTCTTGCTGCCAACCAATCACTGCACTGCTGATCATGGTTTCAATATCAATATTTCTGCCCTTTCCAGTGAACATGACATCAACAGAGTGATCTCAGACATCTTCATCCAGATCAAAATCCACTAACATGTTTGAAGAACCAAGTTAGCCAGAGATCCGTTATCATAATTAAAAGATCTGAGATCTGTCAAATCATCTCAGATGAATTAAGCGATTAATGAAGAAGAGACCCTTGGGGTCTGAATGTGTTTATCAAATGACCTGTCATTTTATCTTCTAAACTATAGATGAAGATAATCAGACGCTTGTGTTTTTATTTCTAGTTTCTCATGATCGAGACACACCTGAAGAGATTCATTCTGATGATTCAGATGAAGGCACAGACGACGTGAGATATTACACATCATACACACAGAAATATATTCAAACTATGTAGAAATTATACAGCAGCTTAATATTGACAGGTGTGTGTGTGTGTGTGTGTGTGTGTGTGTGTGTGTGTGTGTGTGTGTGTGTGTTTGTGTGTTTGTGTTTTAGTTCTGAGAGTGTTTTCTCTCTTTAGAAAGCTGTGGTTCCTTTTGTTCAACCAGCAGAATATTCATCAAATTCAGTCCCTGATTAAACAGTCATGTCTTAGTTATTTATATGCATAGTTAGGACAGTACTAGAAGAATGTGTTGTTTTTTCATATAGTCATGTTTTCATATAAATAAAGCTTTCCAGTATGTTACTGTACTGTATGATATTCTATATACATTTAAGACACTGACAGTAATTATTTATTATTAGAACACAATGAAATATAAAAAAAAAAAAAAGAAAATTAACTGTAATGAAATTATTTTTTAGAATGAATTTCACCGTAATAAATGGTATATAAAAGGAGTAATGCTGGCTGACACTTCTTGTAACAAATAAATCTGAATAATATTTCTGTTTATGTAAACTTGTTGTGTTTAGTTTGATGTTGTAGGCTACTTTCTATTTTATGACAAAAGTTTAGTGAAGAGAATTTTTTGTTCATAATTTTAGGCCCAAATGATAACATATTTTTTACTTCCTCGGGGATCTGACTGACATAAACGATGACATTACTGGAGAAGATCATCATCAGCATTTCATCTGCATCTTGCTAAAAACAACTTCCTCTATGCTTTTACTTTCCCTTAATTCTAGCTAAATGATGTCTAAAAATTTGTATTGCTAGCTTCTGATGTAAGACATACTTCATTTGCACGTCTCTTTGGATATAAAGTGTCTGCTGAATTAATAAATGTAAATTGTACTGTAAATGAATGGTTATGAAATAAAGTCTTGACTGAAAATACGAGGTGAGTTTAGTGAAGATGTTGAAACTTCATGGCACAACTGATGGCAAATATGCAAATAAATCATCCAGACATTAATGCTTCGTTTGTTTGCTTGCACTGGAAAAACTGACCACAGATTTGTTCACATTTACTATCACAGTAAAGTCCAGGGTGTCTCTAGTCTTAACTGCTGTGTGTATCTCAGATCATTTCACTAAAACAAATGTGTTACTGAAGATGAGAATGAAATGCTGTGTCACAGGATGATATTATACCTCCGTGAGATATAATAATTATATATATAGAAGCCTGTGTGAGCTCTGAATGTAAACACAATGTGACAAGATGAGAATCAGATCCAGAGACAGACGTGATTGAGTGTGTTACACAGTGAAGTGTCCCTCTCTTTCTCTACAGGAGATCAGCAGTATTACAGACTAAATCACATCAAAATCTACATCATATCAGACTTTACAAGAGGTCTATCTCACAGTCCTTTAAATGAAAACTATAAATGTAGTGAATATCATCAGAATTCCAGAGTTCACATCTAAACATTGCTAAACTATACTGTTACCAATCAACTGAAATCAGTATCAACAAAATCCATTTATCAGAATTAATTTACACTGAAATTACAATTGCATAAATAATTATCATAGTCATGAGAATAATGTTTTAAATCTAAAATTTGAATATTAAAATATTGGGGAAAATTAAATGAAACTATTATGTCTAAAATCAAACCCGCCAGTAGGAGGCAGCAAGTCGTAATAAGTTAATCATTACAGAAATAATTTCACTTTCACTTTTCAAGGGCAATGCATATATAATAAACTCCACGTGAACTTTAGAATAATTCCCAGTTTGAAAACTATAATCATAGTGAATTACAGGAGTACATTTACATTCTGATAATCCTCAAGATTTTAACATTTAAAACATTAACTTTAATCTACAAATTTCCTAAATGCACTCAGAATAATTACTAGTGTTACATCCCTAGGATGTATATATTTAAAAATTCATTGTTGAGGTGTTTTCCCGTCCCTTTGGGTCTGGTTATGTTTCCCCTGTGTGTGCCCTCTCTCTCCCTCTATCTCTCTCTCCCTCTGCTGCTTGGCAATTGCAAATTGCCCACAGGTGGTGCTCATCAAAGAGTGTGCTGCTCTATTGTATCATTCAAGAGATAACCATTTAAGTTATATCAACAGATATCTTTAAAAAAAAAAAAAAAAAAACACCCAACAAGTCTGGAGCAGGGGAGAAGTGAACCTCTTCCAGCAGTGTTTCACTTCTCCAGACTTGTTGGGTGTTTTTTTTGTGTGTTTTTTTTTCTTTAAAGATGTGCAAACTTAAATGGTTATCTCTTGAATGATAACTTCTGAGAGTAAGTTGTATTCCTGTTGACCAGCAGTGTGCGCTGAAACTACAAGTAGTGTAGGCTATGTAGAAGCTTTAACTTAGCTTTGGCTTCCTGAATGGAAAGTGCTAGAGTTGTTGGTAAATATGGTAACAGTTGGTAAATCTGATAAAAGACAGACAAATTCATCCAAATAAAATAAATTGTTTTACATATTTAAAAAAGTATCAAAAATACAAAGAAATTTGGCCCCAAACATGCCAGTGCTCAATGTACATACTGTACACACAGTAGGATTACAGAACTTGTCCTGAACATGTATGTCAAGCAGTGTGTGTGTGTGTGTGTGTGTGTGTGAGAGAGAGAGAGAGAGAGAGAGAGAGAGAGAGAGAGAGAGAGAGAGAGAGAGAGAGTGTGTGAGTGTGTGTGAGAGAGAGAGAGAGACCACATTTCAGCTTATGAATGTTTTTTTTTTCTGTTGTGTTTGTTGCAAATTTTGATGGCTTGATGACAGTGGTGGGGGGCTCCCATATAAAGCACTGAGGCTTCCCCACTCAAATTCAGATGCAGTGTGCTTTCCATGGTGGGTTTGAACAAAACCAAAACTAGGAACAGTTTGACTCTGGATGGAACACTATTATCTGTCCTGACAGTGCTTTATGTGGGAATCCTCTGTGATCAGGCATCAAAATGTGCAACAAACATTTACAACAGAAAAAAAGAAACATAAGCTGAAATGTGTACTCTCTCTGTTTCTGTCACACACACACACACACACACACACACACACACATGTTGGTTTTTGTGGTTTACGGGGACTCTCCATAGGCGTAATGGTTTTTATACTGAACAAACTGTGTGTGCTATTGCCCTACACCAACCCTACACCTAAACTTAGCCCTCACAGGAGTCTGTGTGCATCTTTAGATTTTCAAAAAAACACCATTTAGTATGTTTTTTAAGCCTTTTGAATTACGGGGACATAGGCAGTGTCCTCATAAAACACCTTCAAATTGTAATACCTCTGTCATACCCATGTTATTAAACAAATTTGTGTCCTCATAAACCACATAAACCCGCCCACACACACACACACACACACACACACACACACACACACACACACGCACACACACACACAGCTTTACATACATGCTCAGGGTAAGTACTGTAATCCTACTGTATGTGTACAGTATGTACATTGAGTACTACTGTTCAGTTGGCTCGTTTGGGGCAAAATTTCTTTTTATTTTTGATACATTTGCATTTTTAAATACATAAATCTTTTTATTTTATTAGAATGAATTTGTCTTTCATCAGGTTTACCAGATGGTATCATTTCTATTTGTGTTGGTCAATTATGAACAATAGGGAAAATTGAACTGCAAGCAAAAACTTGGGTGCTGCAAAAATATGAGTTGCCCCTCCCCTTTGACTTGCTCCTCCCCTTTGCGTGGCCCCTCCCCTAATCTCACTTCAAACTTTCTCTATAACTTGAGAGACCTGCATGACCCCTTTAATTGTTGCATTTTTTTATTGATAAAATACTTGCTTAAATGTATGAAATATTGTGAACGATGCAGTATTCACTCAAATACACTCAATTTGTCTTATATTTTTTTGTCCATGGGTGTTCTTGCTTATTAATAAATGTAAACAGCATTTTACCAACTCCAAAACTGGTTCCGCATTTCTATTATTCTCCTACTTTCAGACAGGGACTCGGAACACACAAATATCTAATGTCATAAACTTCCCCTAATGCTGTTGCTGGGCATGTACATTTACCTGGAGTAAACAATGACATCGTGTTTGTGCTCATACATTTAATCTCCACATCATGATGATCTGAACTGATGTGAAGTGAAGACATACAGTAAGTCAGTTATTTCTATCTTTTGCTGTTGTGTTACAGTAGGAAATATCAGTTTACATTTCCAGACATTTATTGTAATAATCCAGTGATATTTTTGTTTGCCGGTGCCTGACGTACACACTATTCATAGATCACGTAGATCAATTTCCCTCCCCTCCCCATGGGGTGTACAGTACACCTGATCATCAGAAACAACAGATGATCTCAGAGCTGCAGAGCAGGAGATGCTCTATTTTCATCTCAGCACAAGGTAATGACACTGCTATCTTTGTGTTGTAAAAAGCTTTTGTTTGTATTATGATGAAACTGAACTTCAACTCTAAATTTTATCTAAATTTTCTTTTTCAATAGAGGATGAAAATATTTAAGAGGAATTAATTTGTGGCAAGGTCTGTGCAGCATCACAAACTGCAGGAGAATAAAACAGAGGAAAATGGCAAAGAAAGAGGATGAGATACAATCTACAGAACTAGGAGAAAAACAGACACTGAGACGAGTCAGACAGAACAGCATCAATAGTGGAAAACCAAACTGTGAGTATTCATGATTTCTTTAATCATTACATAATGCAGTTTCATCTTCTGTGGTGTATGAATGTATTTGTCCACTCTATAAAGAACTATTATGATTGTGTTTTTAATGTCTAGTTTCTGATGATACAGACAGTTTTAATGAGGGAGACTCCCAGATGAGGTGAGATTCTCACTGATTACACACACAGACTAAATACCCTCAGTTCTGTTATACTGATAGTATGTGCATGTATATACTGTCAGTGAGTGTATGTGTGTTATAATCCTGAGAGTGTTTTCTCTTCAGACAGAAGCAGCTCCTTTCACTGGAGAATATTCTTTATATGTAGTCTCTAATTAAATACTGCATATTTTACATTGTTTGTATTTTAATGTTACTATATTCAAAATATTATAATCAACCAATGGCTCTGACTTTGCTGCAGCTTGGAATTGAACTGCTGGTTTTGTCTGGCCAGAGGAGAACTGTCCCCCCCGACTGAGCCTGGTTTCTCCCAAGGTTTTTTTCTCCATTCTGTCACCGATGGAGTTTTGGTTCCTCTGGCTTGCTTAGTTGGGGGCACTTAATTTCCAGGGATATCATTGACTTGATTGCACAGATACTGTTAGAACTGAACTGAGCTGGATGATGACATCACTGAATTCAATAATGAACTGCCTCTGAAAATTGAGTGTTTACTGATGTTTGCATTATTACACACTATTTCTCCTATATACTGTAAAACTGCTTTGACACAATCTGTATTTTTAAAAGTGCTATATAAATAAAGGTGACTTGACTTGACAAATATAATAAACTACAAACGCTGTAAAAAAATATATTTTTCAGAGTTCTAAACAAAACTGATAACTGGATTGTTATGTGGAACACTCTTTTCAATTCTTATCAATTTCTAAAGTGTTTTTACTGTAATACAAATAATTATTATTTCTGTACGTTTCTAAAACTATTACAACATTTCATAGTGGCAAAATATGCATATTTATGATTATAAAATAGGTACAGTGCCTTGAAAAGGTTTTTGCCCCCTTGCTTCCTTTTTTTTTTTTTTTTTTTTTTTGTTGCATATTTGTCACACTTAAAGATCAAAGAAATTTTAATATTACACAAAGATAATGCAAGTAAATACAAAATGCATTTTTTAAATGATGATTTCATTTATTAAGTGAAATTAAATAAAAAATGAATTGCCCCCTCCTGTTAAATCATGAAAGAACTGTGATTAACCACATTATTTTAGAAAGCTGAGTTAAATTTCTCTAGCCAAACCCAAGCCTGATTACTGCCAGACCTGTTGAATCATGAAATCACTTAAATAGAACCTGTCTGACAAAGTGAAGCATGCTTAAAGAGCAACACATCATGCCAAGATCTAAAGAAATTCAAGAACAGATGAGAAACAAAATAGTTGACATGTATCAATCTGGAAAGGGTTATAAAGCCATTTCTAAAGCTTTGGGACTCCAGCGAACCACGGTCAGAGCCATTATCCACAAATGGAGAAAACTTGGAACAGTGGTGAACCTTCCCAGGAGAAGCCGGCCGACCAAAATTACTCCAAGAGCACAACGACAACTCATCCAGGAGGTCATAAAAGAACCCAGGACAACATCTAAAGAACTGCAGGCCTCACTTGCCTCAATTAAGTTCAGTGTTCATGATTCAACGATAAGAAAGAGACTGGGCAAAAACGGCATCCATGGGAGAGTTCCAAGGCAAAAGGCACTGCTGACCAAAAACAACATAAAGACTTCTCACATTTGCCAAAAAAAATATCTTGATTATCCCCAAGACTTTTGGGCAAATATTCTGTGGACTGATGTGAAAAAAGTTGAACTGTTTGGAAGGTGTGTGTCCCGTTACATCTGACGTAAAACCAACACAGCATTTCATAAAAAGACCATCATACCAACAGTCAAACATGGTGGTGGTAGTGTGATGGTCTGGGGCTGCTTTGCAGCTTCAGAACCTGGACGACTTGCCATAATTGATGGAACCATGAATTCTGCACTCTATCAGAAAATCCTGAAGGAGAATGTCTGACCATCAGTTTGTGACCTCAAGCTCAAGCGCACTTGGGTTATGCAGCAGGACAATGATCCCAAACACACCAGCAAGTCCACCTCCGAATGGCTCAAGAAAAACAAAAATTAAGGTTTTGGAGTGGCCAAGTCAAAGTCCAGATTTAAATCTGATTGAGATGCTGTGGCATGACCTTAAACAGTCCATTCATGCTCGAAAACCCTCCAATGTGGCTGAATTAAAACAATTCAGCATAGAAGAGTGGGCCAAAATTACTCCACAGCGATGTGAAAGACTCATTGCCAGTTATCGCAAACGCTTGATTGCAGTTGTTGCTGCAAAGGATGGCACAACCAGTTATTAGATTTAGGGGGCAATTACTATTTCACGTAGGGCCAGGCAGGTTTGGACAGCTTTTTCCCCTTAATAAATGAAATCATTATTTCAAAACTGCATTTTGTATTTACTCGGGTTATCTTTGTGTAATATAAAAATTTGTTTGATGATCTGAATCTATTAAGTGTGACAAATATGCAAAAAAAAAAAAAAAAAAAAAAAAAAAGAAGGGGGCAAAAACCTTTTCACAGCACTGTATATTATATAAATCTAATTTTATTGTCATGACTCCAGTCTTGTGTTTTAGGACTCTTGGTTTTTTGCTCCTCCTGTGTTCTGTAGGTGCATTTATGCCATGCTGAATTTACTGTAATTTTGAGGATTCAACATGTAAAAAGCGTTCATGTCCTCATAGAATACAGGAGGAGCACAGTAACACATTACAAAACATAAGAAAGGAAACAAAGGACACTTATAAATTTAACTGCAATACATCTGTACAACTCCATACTTCTTAGAACAATAAAAACAATGTTTTAATTTTGTTGTATTGTCTCTTTTAATGGTCAAAGACAAGTGAGGGGAAGATGTGTTTAAATTGATTAGTTGATCACTGATCATAAGATCAGATCAGTCTTGAAAAGTGTCTTTTGATTCTTTGATTCATCACTCATGAGCACAGGCTTGTTTTAACATGCCTAACAGGGATTCGGGAAAACTGAGTGAAATGAGTCACTGAGGTTTCATGAAGTAAAGTCCAGTGTTTTTCTCTAACTGTGACATGATCTTAAAGAAAGTCCCTAAGAACCGAAGACAGATAGAAACACTGGGTCACAGAATGATATTCTATCTGAGCAGGACTGACATGTAACCGTATCACTCTCCACAGGAGGTCATCAGCATTACCGTAGATCAACACATGAGAGACAATACCATCTTTAAATATTTTAGTAGCCTATTTCTGATAAACAACAAAGTGAACACAGAAACCTGAAAGGCTGTTTGAAAACATGTAAATATTTAATTACTTTCTTCTCCATGAAAAGCAGGATTGCTTTGTATACAAAAATAAGTGCTGAATTTCTGCTGTTCCATAAGCACCACCTACTGTCAGACAGTAAAAGACTTTTATTTGTGAAACTAGCATCTGATCTAAGAAATAAATTCAAATCACACAGCAAAACAAGATCAAACTGACAGTGAAATGAATTTTGTTCTCAAGGGCCAATCAGTAGTCAGTCAGAAAGAGCACTAAATAATGCCATCTAGAGGACAGAGTGAGCTACTGCAGACCTCGAACATAATTATACATACATCTGTCTGCATATTAGTGTCAGGAACACTGGTTATTATGAATGTTCATATCATATGAATCACGCTTTCCTGTGCTCAATTCAGATGTGTGGATCAGAGAACTCAACTAGACTGAATCTGAATATATCAAATCATATTTTTTTTGTGTTAACCACTTTTAAAATGAAGGACAGGCTGATTATATAAAATTGTTTAAGACATGCTGCTCAATGACTGAAAATGTCTGTTCATTTTTTTTTCTAAAAAGAAAATTTAGTATGTGAAATATCATGCAAGTATGAGTATTTCTACTGAATATCTGTAATACATAAATCAACACAGTGACAAAGAAATACAATAAATAAAAAAAGTGTATAAAGCTTGCAATATTTCTAAAGCCTACAATATACAATATTTTTAAGACATAACTGCTATTAATACAATGACATGTCGCCCTCTACAGGTGATCATCACAGCAGATGTTTTTATTTGGCACATCTGTGAGCTTTACCTGCAGAAATCCAGCAGACACTAAAATTACAGTATATCTACAGCTCAAATTGCTAGATCATGTGATAGTAACACAGAGGGTTTGATTCCTGGGGAACATATGTATACTGTAAGCAGGGGCAGATTTAGTGAATTGGGGGCCCCAGGCAATATAGGAATGGGGCCCTATACATTTGCACACATTTACCTAGATCAACCTTGAGGTTTCTTTTTTGTCGTGATGCTTACTGCTGCACAATGGTGCCCCATAGTTGTGTCCAATGTTTCTACATTTTTCATGTACATTTTATAATGGGATTCTTTCATTTACATTTACATTTATTCATTTAGCAGACACTTTTATTCTTTCTTGTTGTAGACCACGAAATAGCAATTTACCGTTGAGATACAAGTTTTAACAAAAAACTAAATAAATTATAAACTGATAAACCTCACAATTGAACCTTTAAACCATTTTTTTTTAAGAAAAGGGCTGAGTCAGAAGTATAAATAATTATATTATTTAAAACGGATTTATGTGGGTGGATTTTCGCATTGTCTGAACAAAAACTGCAGACTGGATTATTGAAAATGCACATTCAGGTGCTTTTAGAACGTCAGATATATAGCGGTTTCCCCGGTAATGGCTGTAAACAAAGCAGCGTTCAGCTCATAAATTATACTTTATCAGGTAAAATGAAAATGCCATCGAAATTTTTCTGAAGACAATCGGTTCCCTTCAGAGGTGCATTCTTATAAAAACTTGAATCAGTGAGAATGAGAAAAGTGTGAATATAGCCTATATTGACGAGGAAAGTCCACTGATGAGTTACCAGCGTAAGCCTACATTTAATTTTAGTCATTTTAACATGGCTGGGCTATCAGGTGCGATAGGTGCGCGCTGGGAAAGAGAGACCTCGCGCTCGTGCGGCAGTCAGCTTCAGATGCATAATATTTTCATTTGCTACAACCAGGATACACAAGAAGCACGTTCAACTCAGACACGCAGACGGTTGTCGTGGTAATAAACACCGTAAACAGAAACCGTTTGCGTGTCCGCGCTTAATGAGCATCTCTTATATGAAAAGCATTTTAGGGGGCCCTTGGCTTTTGGGGGCCCAAGGCAGTCGCCTACCTTTGCCTAATGGGTAAGTCCGCCCCTGACTGTAAGTCACTTTGAATGAAATTACCCACAAATGTAAGTCACAACAGATGTGAGCTGCATATATGTGCATTAGAGGCTGACATTTTTTCGGGAATCCTGCGGGATGGGAAACAAAATCGCTACGAATCACGTGATTGGGACGGGACAGGAAAAAATGCCAGCGGGAGTGGGCGGGACCGGGAATAGTAATGATATAGGGGAGAGCGGGGCCGAAAGTAACGCGGAACGAAAGTAACAAAGTGATTTTCTCAGAGCCCTGTCTACTGCTTTCCAAGCTATGACAGCACATTCAGCATGCAACCCTTGATGGAGGTTAGGTCCAGAAAGCAGTTTTCGAGTACAATAAGTAAATTATGGAAGCGGTAATTTTTTCTAATTAGTTGTGTTGTGTTTCTCGTTTCATGTGTCACAGTAATTATCAATCTACAGGTTATTTAGTGCTGTAACACATCCTAAAGTTTGCCTTTTCTGAGTTTTTCAGTATAAAAGTATATCAGGTTTAAATGTCAGGAGTTCCTGTCGGGACGAAAGTAACACTTGTTACTTTTGTCCCCCTACAGTGACAACAAGTGTTTCTTTTGTCCCGCTGCATGCTAATGTGATGACTTTCTGTGTCTTGCATCATTTATTAAAACATGTTTATGTCGTATTATACCAAAAGAATATGCCAAGAGTGAGGGTCAGAGAGAAAGACGGAGGTCTGATTCAGCCAGATGTTCATGAGAAGGTGTTTCTGGACATAGGCCTATCTGTCAGGAACATCAGTCTCAGGGCTGTTGCTACATCGCATTTACATTAGTCATATTTAGGTTTTAGCCATACCTTAGCTTTTCCACCTCCACCTATGAATTTGCAGTGTTTCCAGATGTTTTTTATGCACATTTTGAATTTATGCATAAAAACAACTGCATGGAAACATGAATAGGCCTACTGTTACATTATGTTGAGAATTTATATTATGCTAATTTAATTTCATTTTCATATTGTTCATTCTATTAAAAAACTGTTTTATAAAAATAAATAGAAAAAATAAATAAGTATTTTAAACAATTCAAGTTTGCACACTCGGGTTTTGAAACATTTGATGAAACTTAAATTTAAAATGAAAATGTAATTGAATAATTTTTTCCAAAGATAAAGGACAAAATATGTTTGCAGTTACATATTAACAAGGTCATAGTCAGGTATATTTAATAATAAAAAAACATGACTAACACTAAAAATCTAGCTTGTATTGCTGTGTTACTTTTGACCCACCTGTGTGTTACTTTCATCCCAACAGATGGGGTCAAAAGTAACAATGTACAGCTTATGTTCAAAGTGAAATTATACCGAAGTCGTTTTACATTTGTAAAAAATACCACTTGGTATTGATAGACCACACTTGTGAGTTATAGACCACAGCAAAAATATATCTCTGTCTAAAACATTATCTTTTAAAATTACGTTTTTCTGAAAAGTGGTACTTTCGCCCCTGCTCTCCCCTACCCAACTTTATACACAAATATTCCTTTTATATAAATAAACTATAAACTGTATATTTTAATTCTGAACTCAATTGTAGTTGCCCTGTCTCTTTATGCTCTCCTCCGGTTTGCTTTGGTGTGGCTGGTTAAGTGAATGACGCATTCCGTGATGGACAGGTTGTTAACGGCTGGTCTATGTGGTATCCAAACGCTCACCTATCATTAATCGACCTCAAATATGTCTTTTCATCTGAAAGATGTAGTAGCAACTTTACATGGCCGCTCAATATGATGTTAACCTAGAGAAATGTGCGCTATTGAAGTGTGTGGAGAGTGGAAGCTGAATAGCGCGCTCGCTGCAGGACAGGCGCCGGTGCGCTCACTTGCTCTTAAAATCTCTGTATAATTTTTGGTCATACAGATAAAAGTAGCCTAATACATCTTTCGAATCTGTAAGGACTCTACGTTTATTTGTGTGCACTCAGAATAACAATGAAACGTTGCACTTTAAAGCAAACAGGATGCGCTTTAGGTCTCTGTGAACTTGAGCAAGAAACTTCGAAACTCCGTCTTTGAAAAAAATATCTATAGAGAGTGAAATGTCTACTTTCAAATGAAAAAAAAAGAACAAAACAAATAGAAAACGTGTGTGTTAGCATGGATGATTTACATGAAATTTAATGTGTGCAACATTGTGCATAAGCTGGCTTTCAGTTCAATATAATAACAAAAAACTACATTTTGGGTTTTTATTCAACTAAGGTGGGCACGCTGTGATCTGTACTATTTTTTTACTGTAACTGACAGATTTCGGCCCAATAAAAACAACACGGGAGTGGGAGGGAATGGGAGTCATTCTTCCGGGAGTGGAACGGGACGGGATTTTCCCCCAGTTTTTTCGTGGGATTGGGACGGGACGAGATTTTTTTCTGTGGGAGTGGGACGGGAGAGGTTTGAAAATCCACTCCCGTGTCACCCTCTAATGTGCATGTGTCTGTGCACAAATCATTTCAACTGTTTGAACATTTTAAAAATATGTATCAGGTGTTTCATATGATATGTATTTTCACACAGTCAGTTTTCATAACCACATCCTAGATTACAGGACCACCTCAAAATAATATGAAAAGGATACAACACTCTAGAAATTCAAAATAAAGGCGTGATTAACAACCAATGAATTGGTCCTTAAAAAAGTCACACATAAACTAAGACTAATGCAAAACAGTGAATTCATTGAGAGGTGTGTCAGACACTTTGCATAGGCAATGAAGCCTGCAACACTTCAGAATGACATACTAAAGTGTCAGAAAATACATAAAGACTGATTCTTTAAAGGTTCTATGTACAGACAGGTTTAGAGTGACTTTTTTTCTTTGTGTCAATTAAATCTCATTTTACCAGTAGAAAAAACTGCCTAACAATTATAGACATTAGGCATTTTTCACTTCAAACCACTCATCAGCAATTACATATCAACTATAAATGATTATGCACAGTCCTGATAGCAATTATTAAGATTGATGTGGTGTGGAATTAGCAAAATATGTTTGGATAAATCAATGGATCAAAGAGTGACAGAGAACAGGCGTGGCAAAGCCAACCACTAGCAGGAATGTAAATCAGAGCAATGTCACTTCTACAGGCTTCAGAGAGACTGTACAACAAGGTGATTCAAACTATTTTATACTAGACATTGATGTTTGTTTTATAATTTCACTGAATAACCATTCATTAAACTTGAACTCTAAATTAGCTCTCTACTTTTGGCAATGTATAAAGCAAGAACAGAATTAAAGTTAACAGGGTTAAAATGATTTAATTGCAGAACATCTGTGGAGAATCACAATCTACAGGATGCCAAACAAAGAGGATGAGAGACAATCTAATCGACCAAGAAAGAAAAAGACACTGAGACGAGTCAGACGGAACAGCATTAATAGTGGAACACCAAACTGTGAGTATTTATGATTAAACACTGTTGACGTATATCTTCTGTGCTGTCTGAATGTGTCAAATCAATCCTGTACTGTCATTTCATCTGCTATATAAACTGTATATGAAGATAATTAGACACCGTTTTCTTTCTTTCTTTCTTTTTTACGGTTTGTGATTTTTAGTTTTTCACAATGCAGACAGACTGGCCGAGATTCATTCTGATCTTCAAGTCAAGTCAAGTCCAGTCACCTTGATCTCTATACTGCTTTATACTCTACAATATATACAATACAATAGCAGCTTTACCATGATAAACAAGAAGATAATGATTCAGTGATGCAAATTCTACTGTAAAGCAACTCTAAAAGAAAATGCAACAACAGTGTCATTGTTCAGATGAGGTTCAGTTTGGTAACTGAGTAAAAATGATCAGATATTAAAGTAGTTCAATTCAATTCAGCTGTAAAGCAGCTCTGGAGAAAACAATGTCATTATCAGCTCAGTTCAGTTGGTGACATATTTACACATCATATACAGAGGAAAAAATACTATAAGAACTGATGCAGTAACTTGTAATATCATAATGAAATTAATTTGGAATTAAATAATTTTTTTAGATTGAATTTCACTGTAATGAATATGTACTATAATAGCACTGGGTGACACAAATATTTTGTTTTATTTATATTGTGTTTAATTTCATGTTATATTGTGTTTACAAGACTGAAATTCAGTTTGTAAAAAAAAAAGTAAAAGAAAAATCAACATGAAATGTAAAGCAGAGTGACATGCAGTAAAGCACAATGCAAATGTTTGCATTGCTCAGAGCTTTTCCCAGCACACCACATCACTGATATGGAATAACATCATTTGTATATGCAAAGCCCTTGTATTTCTTATGCAAAGTTGCTGAGATGACCCTTTCTCATTGACACTGCTGATATCGTAGGATACTGTACTGTAAAAAAAAATAAAAAAAAATGAAATGACATGAAATAAAAGCACTTGAAACCTTGTCTGAGAATGTGAGCTACATTTAGTGAAGACTGATGTCAAAACAACATCATACCAACACTGACGGTACCTGCAGATCAAGGTCAAAATCAGATCAAAATCAAGTGCTGCATTCAAACACATGAACCAAAAGCTGATGATGCCTCATTTGATTCATGCAAATGAAAATCCCTTTCGATTCATCACTCATGGCCACAGATTTGTTTTAGCATGCTTTTATAATGTAAAGACGTGTTGTTCTGAAAAGCTATTGCTGGGTCGAGTCACTGAGAAGCAAATTGAAAAAAAAAAAAAAGAAAAATTAACTGTCAAGTCTTCACATTTGTTGTCATCACAATAAAGTCCAGGATGTCCCTCTAGCCCTAAATCTTGCAAGTATCTCACAGAAATTCACTAAAATGCTTCAAAAGAAATGCTGGGTCACAAAATGATTTCACGCTGTAAGAAAAGCTGCAACACTATGAAAATACAATGAGACAAGTGGGATGAGATCTAGAGAGACAGACACATCAGATGCAGGTAGATCTACGCAGAACAGTGGGCAAAGTGTAATGTTTGAAAACTGCAAATTACAAACAGAAAATACAACGCAACACTAAGATCCAAAACAGCAAATAACAAAACAACCCAAAAACATCTTGAACAAACAAAACATAAAATGCATATTTTATGTCAGTATAATACATGTAATATATTAATGACAGTATAAAGATTAAATTAACTTTTTTGTTACTAGAAACACTTAAAAAAATGTCTGTAGTTGCTTTTACATGTCCCTTTATTATTCTGGAATTTCTGGTTTACACTTTACAATAAGCTTCCTTTTGTTAACATTACTTAACATGAACAAACAATATTTTTAAAGCATTGATTAACGGTAATGTTAAAGTTTCTGTTACATTAGTATCTGTTAATTTTAATACCTCAGCTAATAACAATGAACAGTTGTATTTTTTTCATTAACCAACGTTAACAAAGATGAATAAATATTGTAAGAAATGTACTGATCATTGTTAATGTTAGTTATAATGCATTAACTAATGCTAAATAAAGCAGTTTATTGTAAAGCATAAATAAAACGTTTATTGTAAAGCATAAACTCAGTCTGAGAGAGCAAATATTTTGGTCAAACACGCAGATGATCATAATCAAGTGCTTTTGTCAGTTTGTGCTCAAAGGGAGTAATAAAGGACTGTACACTGTGATTTTAACGGTAAAAAAAACTGAAAATGCTACAGTAAAAACCTGTTAAATGGTTAACAGTAAGTTTCTGTAAAACTTACAAGGAAAAACCATAAACTGACGTTCCCAGAATTCCCTGCATTGCATTTCAAATTCTGTTTGAATTTGACCTTTTTTCTTTGAAATAACTATGTTTCTACTTAGTTTTTTCTTATCAGTTATGTTTATTAGGGTTGTATGTTACATCTAATGTTGTTAAATTAATGTTTATTGCATATTTCAGTTTAATGAGTCTCATCATGATGGTGTTTAGTCAGTCAGTCAGTCATATTTATTTATAAAGCACATTTAAAAACAACAGCTGTTGGCCAAAGTGCTGTACAAAATTAAAACATATACCAAAATACAAGAGTAAACAAAACACAACAACAGATAATACACTACAGTTACACCACTGTGCTTACTTGAGACCATATGCAACAGTAAATAAGTACGTTTTAAGAAGAGACTTAAAATCAGCGTATGTTGGAGCAGATCTTATATAAAATGGCAAATTGTTCCAAAGCTGTGGAGCAGCCACTGAAAAGGCACGGTCACCTTTCAATTTCAGACGTGTCCTTGGAACAGTCAACTGAAGACTACTGGTTGATCGAAGTTCCCTGGAAGCATTACAGTAAAACAGGAGATCGGAGATATATGACGGAGCCAGTCCTTGCAAACCTTTGTATACAAACAGCAATGATTTAAAATGAATACGATATTTAACTGGGAGCCAGTGAAGAGAGATCAGCACTGGTGAAATATGTTCCCTCTTTCTTGTTCCAGTTAACAATCTAGCGGCAGCATTTTGGACAAGTTGAAGACGTGACAATAGGGACTGTGAAACACCCAAGTACAATCCATTACAATAGTCTAATCTGGATGAGATAAAAGCATGTATTACAGACTCCATGTCTCTTAATGTTAAGAATGACTTCATCTTTGCGATATTCTTTAGCTGATAAAAACAACTTCTAACCACAGCATTGATCTGTTTGTCAAAAGTCAAAGCAGAGTCAAAAGTAACTCCTAAGTTTCTGACATGTGAATGAAGATTACCAGATAGAGGCCCCATTATACTGGCCACAACCTCTGTAGAAGCAGAGGAGCCGAAGAGTAGGACCTCAGTCTTAGACTCATTTAACTGGAGGAAGTTGGCAGACATCCACTGTTTAACATCTCTCAGACAATCAAATAAACACTGTAGACTGGAGACATCCTTTAGGTGCAAGGGAACATAACACTGAGTATCATCTGCGTAACAATGGTATGAGACATTGTGCTTCCTAAATATAGCATACAAAGGGAGCATGTACAAAGAAAATAGAACAGGACCCAAAATTGTGCTTGTGTGAATGACACTGTGCACCTTCTATATATGTTATTATTTAAAAGCTGATTGGCTTTGGTTCATCATGTGATTTTCTCATCACCTCCTGCATTTGGTGGTTATCAGAGTATTTCAAAGGTACAAAACAGATTTCAGTACTTCAATAGGTTGGTATATTAACATAATATCAGTTAAATGAATTACGGTATTTAAGTTAAAACCGTAAAACCTAAAACGTTGTTACCGTATCTTTTACGGTAGAATTCCAGCAACCACAGCTGCCAGTTTTTTACCGTAAATTTTACGGATTTTTTTTTAAAGTGTAGACGTTTTTTTTTTTACACAGTTTCTAGCACAACGTTTCTGTTTCCACTTTCTTTTCATAAAAGATGCATCTATGCACACAAAGAATTCTGAATAGAATTTATGCTCCTCTGGTGGTGACTCAACCTCTCACAATTAATTACATATTGCATCTTATTATTTTGTATGCTTTGTTGCATATTTGTTAGTTTTAGTTGTCTATGAACCAAATAAAGTTACTATCATTGAAATGTTATTTATTTATTTTTTTAACTTTCTCTTTCTCTTTCTCTCATTCACTAATAACTGTGTAATTGCGTCTGGAGGTCTGTGCAGTGTGCACGTCACTAGGTTAAACCACAGCGATACATGTGAATGATTTCCAGCCACCAGATGCCTCTAATTCACCTCTTAAAAACATTTTCTCTATTTTAACCTCAAATACTACACTAACTGTAATATAAATAATAAATGTATTAAAAATATATTATTTGAAATGGACATTAACTGATCATAATTATTGCACAAATATTATGTAGTACCAAAAATCTCCTCAAAATATCAAAAAAATTGCTGATCAAAAATATAATACATAAATATAATAATTGATAAAATTATAAAAAATTGATAAAAAAAAAAAATAATTGATAAAGTGTTTGGTCACTTTTGATCTCAAAAGTGTGACCCAAGTATGGAATACCTGAGGGTTTATCACTCCCCAGAATAAAATGTAACTGTAAAGTATAGTCAGCATAATAATCAATTCACACTATGCATTAATATTTACCAGGAATCACAGCAAATACAGTGAATCTGCTGTATATTCTGTTTATACCCATTCAAACAGATTGAGACTGTTGAGAGCTCCATGAACCATGTGACATCAATGCATGCTGCAACTCTGATTGCCACCTACTGAGTAGCTTCACACTATACATCATTATTAAATGATTAAATCATTCATAAAATTGACATTTTACTTATTAATAAGAACCTTCATTTTATAAAACTGTATTCTTCAAAATAGTGCATATTTCATTATGTTTTAAACTTATACTTTCATGAATATATAGCTGCTTTGTGGCTTTTTAATACAGGAAAAAAAATATTTCTAAAAAATACATTAAACTGTGCTACAAATAGTCTAAAAAACAGCATTTTTTATAATAGACAGTAGATTAAAATTATGAGTTAACTCAAGAGTCAGGCAAACCCACAATTCATGCTTTCTTTATTCACTTTTTCTGTCAGAACAGAGATAAAACTATTAATTATTCAACAAATTCTGTTTTTTGTTTTTTTACACAAATTTGAGACTAATATTAATTGCATTAAATTTAAGACATTAAAAAAGGGATCAGTAATGGTGTATATTGGCTATTTATTGTAATAGGCTGAAGTTAAATTTGTCCACTAGATCTCACAACTGGATTTTCACTGGAAACTCAATGTCCTTTAGTTCAGGTTAGTAACAGTATGAAGAATCAGAGATCTGGGGCTGTATTCACAAAACATCTTAAATCTGCTGGCAGGGGCATAACTGCACATTTGCTGAGCAAGTTTGCCACTTTAACCTCCTGATGTATGTGCTTCCCACATTTCTTTATTCTGCATCCCTGAATTAGACTGTCAGTGTGTTCCTGAGATCTCTGCAATCTTCATTTTGTGTGCTGTAGAAGAAAATGCACGTTGACAAAGAGAAACATGTGATAATTATTTAATGGATTTTTATTTGAATAACAAGATGTGTATTGCTGCACACAACACTACAGCAACTAAAAGAAAAAAAAATTTGTGCCAATATTAAAAAATTCACTCAGAATATCTCACTGAATTGAGTTGGTAGAAACACTGAAACATTGTTTTCTTGTAAAATGAACTACTTGTAAAATTTTTGTTTTATTTACAAAAAAAAAAATAATAATAATTTTAATCACAGTTTTTAATGTTTATTTTAAACAAGACAAACTGTGTTTTCAGCTCTGTGTTTTTCTTAAAGGGGTCATATGATGTGATTTCAAGTGTTCTTTCTCTTTGGAGTGTCACAAGCTGTTTGTACATAGATAAGATCCCTGAAGTTGCAAAGACTAAAGTCTCAAAACCAAAGAGATATTCTTTATCAAAGTTAAGACTCTGCCACGCACTCCTAAAACGGCTCATTTAAACACACCCCCACATGTCTACGTCACGATGTGGGGAGATTTTCATAACACCACCCAAACATGTACACAATGAAAGGAGGCGGAACTATTATTCTGGCTGTAGTGTTGTTGCTGCCGCCTGCGCCATGTCCTGGAGACGCTGTGTTTCATTGTGAAAGAGAAACTACTTTGTTTGGGCTTCCAAAAGAGGACACAACTAATCAGTGGTCAAGTTGTATTTACAACACTGTTCCAGAGCAGTACAACGCAAATATTCGAGTGTGTGCAGCTCATTTTACGGAGGACTATTTCCTGAACTTGGAAGCCACAATGCTGGCTGCACAAAGGCTGTTTCTATAAAGTGGGGCAATTCCAGATTTGAAAGGACAGTCTGGCACTTCTGACCACTGTAAGAACATTTCTGCCACTGACGATTCAAACACGAGTTTTGAGCAGTGTAGAGTAGTGCTTGTTAGCTATATGTGTTTCTCCGATCACAAATGCAGACATGGTAATGTTTACGCGGCGCGCGTAAAAAGACAATATAAGTCATTATAATCAGTAATAATGTCCCCACTGAATGCATATTCTATGGTTGATAAAACACATCTACTGATTCATATTTGATTAAATTCTATTTAATACACTGACATTCTTTCAGCTTAATTTAGGACATTAATTTACTGAATGTAAATCAACTCACAAATAATAATAATGTTATTTTGTGTGAATTATAAATGTCAGAATTTCTAGAAACAATCTTTGCTCATGTTCTGCTGTAATGGACTCTGTTGTGTTAAACAGTAGATGTCTCGTGTAAAGTGTTTCTGTTAAAGTCATTGATGAGCTGCTGATGTGAATCAGGTGTGTTTCATCACACATTTACATCTTCTTCAGCTCTGGGTCACAAATATAACCTTTACACTGAGATTTGAAACAATACAAACAATATGACTGCGTCTGAAATCAGATATTCATGAGAAGATGCTTCTCTTGAATTAATATTTACTTTGTGATCATTGAGAGGTGATGTTCTATATAATATGAATTCGTCCATTTATTTTAAATTAAATAGTTTGTACAGAAATAATTGCCCTGTTTTACTCATTTCTGTAGCTTTTAAATGAGAAAACACATTATATTGAGACTCATTTTAATGCATTTATAATCACCGATTTCATGTGAATCATGAACAGAATTGAGTGGAAATGAAAGAGATCTGGATTCTGATCAAACCATTCAAAGCTTCAGAAGAGATGAAAACAGCAGAACTGATCCATTAGAGTCACATTTCACATCTTTGTGTTTCACTTCAATAATGTTTCAAACTTTAGTGATTTCTCACAAACTCTTTATTAAATGAATCCAGTAGATAACATCATATCAGCTGATGAAGTGTGTTGCTGTAAAATACTGTAATATATATTTGTAGATCTTTAACTCTGCTGTGATTCTGATGATCTCCTGTAGAGGGAGACACGTGACTGTGATACAGGGGTCAAAGGTCAATCCAGCACTTTATCTGACTGCATGAATACTGAGTCTGTTTATTGTGTTCATTTGTTTATTTGAGAAAGGCTTGAGTTCCTTCACATAAATATAGAATTGGTTTATTTCAGAGATATTTTTTTTTCATTATTTTTGTAGCACTTTTCACAATACATATCATTTCAAAGCAGGAGCCTTCTTGTAAATGGTTACCGAACAATAGGTCTATAAAGAATCAGAACATTTTCAATCAAAAAAGGCTGCCCACTGCTCTGTGTGTGTGTGTGTGTGTGTGTGTGTGTGTGTGTGTGTGTGTCTCTGTGTGTGTGTGTGTGTGTGTGTGTGTGTGTGTGTGTGTGTGTGTGTGTGTGTGTGTGAGTGTGTGTGAGTGTGAGTGTGTGTGTGTGTGTGTGTGTGTGGGTGGGTGTTTGTGTGTGTGTGTCTCTGTGTGTGTGTGTGTGTGTGTGTGTGTGTGTGTGTGTGTGTGTGTGTGTGTGTGTGTGTGTGTGTGTGAGTGTGTGTGTGTGTGTGTGTGTGTGTGTGTGTGTGGGTGGGTGTTTGTGTGTGTGTGTCTCTGTGTGTGTGTGTGTGTGTGTGTGTGGGTGGGTGTTTGTGTGTGTGTGTCTCTGTGTGTGTGTGTGAGTGTGTGTGTGTGTGTGTGTGTGTGTGTGTGTGTGTGTGAGTGTGTGTGTGTGTGTGTGTCTCTGTGTGTGTGTCTCTGTGTGTGTGTGTGTGTGTGTGTGTGTGTCTCTGTGTGTGTGAGTGTGTGTGTGTGTGTGTGTGAGTGTGTGTGTGTGTGTGTGTGTGTGTGTGTGTGTGTGTGTGTGTGTGTGTGTGTACACAGCATAACAGCAGTTTTGTGTATTTTAACTGAATGATAGAAAAATAATTCTTAAAATGCACTCTAAAAATCTGAATAATAAAATATTCACTGTTTTGAAGTGTCCATGACAATATCATGCATGTTCATTATTGTGATATTTTGTTTGTGAACAATGACACAACATCTTCTGATACCACTGATATGACATAAATACTTATAATAATTGTTTCTATAAAAGCACTTACTCTTTTGCAAACGTTGAGGATAATCTGAGAAATGTATCAAAGCTCTGAGAAAAACTGTAAATTGAAACTAAAGGTCTTTGAATCTGAAAATGTAGTTGTGCCGTCTAGTGGACAAAGATGGAAACAACTGCTAATCTTCTGTGTGTTAAAATAGTAAATATAACACATTCATGTATTTAATATTTATAATGCTCTAATTCTATTTCATGCAACTGATATTCTGTAGCCTTGAGTAGAACTCATAGACCTAAATCTCCTCTAACAATACTACATTTTTACTTGTAGCAATATTTAACACTAATTATTTTAAAATGAAAATTGTGTTTATGTATTTGACACTGCATGGCTTATATCAGCCACAAAACATCACTTTTAATTCAGTGTCAGAAATTTAGAAAGCTAATGAAGAGGATTATAGGATATAAAATACTTTTTAAAAATGTTTTTATATATGTAAATTCATATAAGCTTATATGGAGAATCTCATGAAAATATGGACAGGTTTAATTTCTGTCAGGACCACTATCGTCAAAATGATAGATACTTAGCATAAAGTTTGGTTTGGCGGTATGGTTCTGTTCTGTGCAAAAACTCCCTGCCCATCCATACAGCCCGTCATGAATGAGCAGGGAGAGCAGCAATAATAATAACCCCCCGAGGGTTAACAGAACAGAACAAAACAGATATCATTAATGTACTTAATGATATTTAAGTGTATAATTATTCAAGAAAAGAGTCTGATTCAGCAAGGAATATCAGAAAGCCAAGTCCTGACTGCGAAAGGAGGAGTTGGGGATGGAGGAGGGTGATTTGCTCCTGAGCATACGGGAAAAGCTGCTGATTAATTCTGAATAGAGCTTATATAGGAATGCAGCGATAGGTGTCGTATTCCTATAGGTAGATGTGATCAGCTGAGAATCAGCTGATGCAAGCTTGACTCACGTGACCTGCCAGAACTAACGCTAACGCTCAATTTCTGTCAGGACCACTATCGTCAAAATGATAGATACTTAGCATAAACTTTGGTTTGGCGGTATGGTTCTGTTCTGTGCAAAAACTCCCTGCCCATCCATACAGCCCGTCATGAATGAGCAGGGAGAGCAGCAATAATAATAACCCCCCCAACACAAACGATAGGCCAGAACCCCCCGACACAACGATAGGCCAGAACCGCCCAAACCACAACTGATGGCATTCTGAAAGAAGCATATCCTTCTGAAATAGCAGAGACTGGGGCAGCGGCCCCTTACAGGAGAAGGCAGTGAATGGGGTGCTCTTCTTAATAAGCAGCTAAGAAGAGCAGCAAGCCCCTTTAATGCAATACCTGAAAAAGATGCAGAAACCCACTAAAATTGGCAGCCTAATCTACAGCAAACACAGCGTACTGCAGCCATAGGAGCGAGCAATGAATGGTTCAAAGAGATCGCAGGTTCTACCTGGCCTAAAGCTTCAGCATCTAAAAACTATAAACAGCATATATAACTCAAATCTACTCATCGGTTTACAGGTGTCATCTCCCATTGACATTGTGCTCGTTGCGTTACGTGTCCTCAATCTGACAACCCACGTGAGCGAAGACAAAAATCCTTACCAATACACTCGATAGATTTGCAACAAGCATGTTGCTTGCTTAATCACAGAACTTGCAGTAGTCAGAGAAACTTAAGGAAATAGCAGTCCCAATAACTAGATGAGCCATAAGCAGCAAGCATATCAGAACAATCAGATGGCCTAAACAACAGCTTCTTGCTGTTTAACCAAGTATCGGCACTTGCAGTACAACAAATAGCTTAAAGCAACAAGCAGGTCTAGCAACAAGCATGATCCTGAGCACTAGATAAGCCCTAAAAAAAAAAAAAGAAGAAAAATCTCAATACCCTAACAGCTTTAAGCAACGACCTTCTGAAATAGCATAGACTGGGGCAGCATGCCCTTTAAGAAGAGAAGCAGCGAAGGGGTGCTCTTCTTTATAAGCAGCTTGAGAAGAGCAGCAAGGCTCTTTAATGCAGTACCTGAAAGAGATTAAAGATGCAGAAAAACCCACTATAATTGGCGGACTAGTTTGCAGCAGACGCAGCGCACTGCAGCCATAGAGCGAGCAAATTATCTGTTCGAATCGCAGATTCAAGCTTCAGAATCTATTTAAACTATAACAGCATATAATGAATCAATAAATCAACTCTTCAGTTACAGGTTTGTCGCCTTCATTGCCATTTGCGCTCATAGCGTTACGTGACGTGACCACAAACTGACAACCCACGTGAGCGTAGACAAATTCCTTATCTTACTCTATGCTTAATGCAACAAGCTTGATGCTTGCTTAATCACAGCGTGCTGCAATAATCAGAAACTTAAAGAAATAGCATCCCCAATACCAGACAAGCCATTAGCAGCGAGCATATTTCGAGAACAATCATATTCCTTAAACAGCTTAACATTAGCTTCTTGCTGTTAAAGTTTACCGGGTACCAGCACTTGCAGTAACAACCAATCGCTTAAGCCACGAGCAGTTCTAGCACAAACATGATACCGAACACTAGATAAGCCTTAACAAGCGGCAAAATCCCGATACCCTGATAGCTTTAAGCAAGACCTTCGGAATAGCATAGACTGAGGCAGCATGCCATTTACAGAAGGAGAGCATTAGTGAAGGGGTGCTCTTCTTTAATAAGCAGCTGAGAAGAGCAGCATGCCCCTTTATGCCGTACAGCATTTGTGAATACCCAAATTTAGGCACGCCAATGCATTTTAATAAAACATATACATCCTAGGGATGTAACCGTTAATATTACCAGCGTGTCAAAATACAACCAATACCCTAAAGCGACAGTGTGCCTAGTAAACATACTGAACAACTAGCCTTAAACAACGAGCAGATTTGACAATAACATATTTGCTATGTAGCATGAGCCATGAGAATGAAATGAGAACTTGGCTTATCTCGTGAAGACATCAGAAATGATTAACAATTTAACCTACAACAACGACAAACCATGGTTCACAGCAAAACTCAGACAGCTCCGTCAGGCCAAAGAAGATGCTTACAGGATGGGGATAAAGTCTTGTATAAACAGGCCAAATACACACTGGAAAAGGAGATCAGGGTGGCAAAGAGGAATTATTCTGGCAAGCTAAGGATTCAGTTCACTTCCAGTGATTCTGCTTCAGTGTGGAAAGGTATGAAAGACTTTACAAATTACAAGACACCATCCCCCAGCACTGTGGAGAATCAACAACTAGCAGACGATTTGAATGTCTTTTGCTGCAGGTTTGAAAAAACACCCCACACCCGCCCTGAACACCTCTCCACACAACCATTAACACCTCCAGCAACCCCCCTCTCCCCCACACCTGCACTGAAAATAAGTGAAGATGACGTGCGGCAGGTCTTCATAAAGAACAAAAGAAGGAAAGCACCAGGCCCAGATGGTGTGTCAGCAGCCTGCCTTAAATCCTGTGCTGACCAGCTGGCCCTCATCTTCACACAGATCTTCAACAGATCACTGGAGCTGTGCGAAGTCCCCTCATGCTTCAAACGCTCCACCATCATCCCCGTCCCAAAGAAACCCAAAATTACTGGACGTAATGACTACAGACCTGTGGCTCTAACATTTGTGGTCATGAAATCATTTGAAAGACTGGTTTTGGCTTATCTGAAGGACATCACTGGACCCTTACTGGACCCCCTGCAGTTTGCCTACAGAGCAAACAGGTCTGTGGATGATGCAGTCAACATGGGACTGCACTTCATCCTGCAGCATCTGGACAGATCAGGGACTTTTATTAGGATCCTGTTTGTGGACTTCAGCTCGGCCTTTAACACTATCATCCCGGACACCCTTCAGAATAAACTAACTCAGCTCTCTGTGCCCACCTCCGTCTGTCAGTGGATCACCAGCTTCCTGACAGACAGGCAGCAGCTAGTGAGGCTGGGAGAATTCTCATCCAACACCCGCACCATCAGCACTGGAGCTCCTCAGGGTTGTGTTCTCTCCCCACTGCTCTTCTCCCTCTACACCAACGACTGCACATCTAAAGACCCCTCTGTCAAGCTCCTGAAGTTTGCAGACGACAGCACACTGATCGGCCTCATTCAGGACGGTGACGAGTCTGCTTACAGGAGGTTAAGGAGCTGGCTGTCTGGTGCAGCCTTAACAACCTGGAGCTCAACACGCTCAAAACAGTGGAGATGATCGTGGACTTCAGGAGAAACCACCCTGCTCTCCCCCCACTCACCATCATGAACAGCACTGTAACAAAAGTGGAGTCATTCAGGTTCCTGGGCAGCACCATCTCTCAGGACCTGAAGTGGGACATTCACATTGACTCCATTGTTAAAAAAGCCCAGCTGAGAAAGTTCAACCTGCCACAGGAGCTGCTGAAACAGTTCTACTCTGCCATCATTGAATATGTCCTCTGCACATCAATAACTGTCTGGTTCAGCTCAGCTACCAAATCTGACCTCAGAAGACAACAGAGGGTAGTCCGGACTGCTAAGAGAATCATTGGTACAACCCTCCCTACTCTCCAAGAACTGTACTTATCCAGAGTGAGCAAAAGAGCTGGTAAAATCACTCTGGACCCCTCACATCCAGCACACTCTCTCTTTGAACTGCTGCCGTCTGGTCGACGCTACAGAGCTCTGAGCACCAGAACGACCAGACACAGGAACAGTTTCTTCCCTCAGGCAATCCATCTCATGAACACTTGACAATAATTATGGTACACACAACACTATTATACATTATTTATTTAACACACATACTTACTTACATTTCAAATTTGCACATACCATACATAATTGTCTATATTATATATTGTGTTTTTGCTATTTTGTACATTGTCTATTTTGTATATTTGTATATTATTATTTTTATTATCTTTGTCTTGTTCTGTCACTGTCATTTTGTTGCACTGTGGAGCTTCTGTCACTAAAACAAATTCCTCGTATGTGTAAACATACCTGGCAATAAAGCTCAATCTCATTCTCATTCTCATAATCTGAAGAACCTTCTTTCGCCACAAAGAACCTTTTGTGAAACAGAGATGTTTTTCAGATGTTAAAGGTTCTTTATTGAACCATTTAGACAAAAAGGTTCTTCTATGGCATTGTGAAGCACCTTTATTTTTAAGAGTGTATGCAAACAACACCACCACACACCAGTTCCTTCTTTCTCTAGGCTCAGTGCCAGAAGAGGCGTCGCCGATGCACGCTGTGGTTTTCTAAACCTCTTAACCTCAGACACTTCAACCTCAGACATCAGAACTGCAGAGGAGATTCACTAGATTCAGATCATCACAAGGTAATGTGTTGTAGGTGAAAGCTTTTTATTATTAATTCTAGACAAAAATGTCTGTACTATAATAAAACTAAACTGAAAATGTATTTATTTATTTTCCAAGAGTTAATGAAAAAAGACTTAAGAGAAATTAATTCATGGCAGAAGATCTGTGAAGCATCACAAACTGCAGGAGAATTAAACAGAGAGAAAAAGAAAAATGGCAAACAAAGAGAACAAGATACAATGTAATGAACCAGGAGAGAAAAAGAGCCTGAAACGAGTCAGACGGAACAGTATTAATAGTGGAAGACCAAACTGTGAGTGTTTATGACACTGAAGATATCATTTATTTTATCAACATAATGCAATTGCATCTACTCTGGTGTCTGAATGTAAAATCAAGCCTAAACTTTACCATTTATCCACTGTACAAAAACTATGAGGATAATCAGATGATTGTGTTTTTAATGTCTAGTTTCTGCTGATCCAGAGAGTTTTATTCCGAGTGACTCTCAGATGAGGTGAGATTCTCACTGATCACACAAACAGACTAAATATAATCAATTATCTTACTCTGTATGTGTACGTACTGTATAATGACAGTTACTGCATGTGTGTTATAGTTCTGAGAGAGTGTTTTCTTTTCAGACAGGAGCAGCTCCTTTCACCTGATGAGGAACATATACTTTATATTCAGTCTCTAAGTAAACTGCTTTTTTTTAGATGGTTGTATTTTTATGCTTTTTATTTTATGCAAAATATTATAGATATAACAAACCAATATCAACTAATATCAACTTCATTCATTGTACAAAATATTTTTCAAAACTAACAACTGGAGTATTATCTGGAATACTTTAGTTGAAATTTACTAGTAAATTGTTCTACTGTATGATGCTGTACATATTACAAACAAAAATGATTTCTGTACATGTTTCTAAAACTATTACAATATTTCATAGTGACAAAAATATGTATGTTTATAAAATATGTATATTTTCTAAAACTAACGTTATGATTTTTACTGCAATAAATCTGTACATAAAAAAACACATACTTTTTTCTCTTTAAAGTTTAAATTTTGTTGTATTGTATCTTTTAATTGTCAAAGACAAGTGAGGGGGAGAAATGTGTTTAAATTGATTAGTCCCTTTTAATTCTTTGATGCATCACATGCTGAATATGGATTTTGGAAAATTGGGTGGTTCTGAAATGCAGGTGGTGGGGATTCACTCAGAAAGTCCAGGATTTTTCTCTAACATAGCAGTTTTAAATTGTGTCATGTATGATCTCAGAGAAATTCCCTACAGAAGACAGAATGAAAGGCTGGATCACAGAATATTATTAGAATTCACATCTGAGCAGGACTGACGGCACACACTCATGAAAATATGATGAGAGAAGCAGAGAGAGAGTTCAACCCATTCTCACTCCCTAGGCGTCAAAAACCGAAGCATGGTCAAGCACCTTTAGCGTATGGAGGACCAAAAGTGCCACTTAAAAATAAAATGAAGAATCAATTTATTGATTTAATAATTCAAACATAAAAATGTATATAAATAAATCACTTTTAAATGGACAAATTAATAGACATATTTAAAGATGTTTATTTAATTCGAGTTTTTAAATCGAGTTTAATAAAACAAAACAATAAATTTAAAAATTCATTTTTAATGTATAAATAAATAGACAAATTTAAAACTGTTTATTTAATTCATGTTTTAAAACGTAGATTAATATTAAGTGCTACTAATACTAATACTAATACTAACACTAAGTGCAAATAGCATATTTTTTAGTGATAGATGCTATTTACACTAAGTGCAAATAGCGATGGATTCTAGTTACACCAAGTGAAAATAGCAGTATTTTTTAAAGATATGCTATTTACACTAAGTGCAAATTGTCAGTCCTCTGTCCTGTGTGTCATGTGTTCCCGCATCTTGTGTCCATATTTGGTTTGTTTCCTGTCCTTGTTTAATGTGATTATTAGTTAAGTCTGTTCCAGCCGTGTTTGTTTAATTAATCTGTGTATTTAAGTTCCTGCCTGTTCAGTTTCATGTGGTCTGGTCTACTTGTTACTCCCCGGTGTTCCTGTCTGTGTCAGCCTTGCCTTGCCTTGCCTTGTCTTGTCTTGTCTTGTTCTGCCTTGTTTGGATTAATTAAAGACTATTATTTTGAGTTACATCCTCATCTGCGTGTTCCTGTATCTTCCTCCCGTTGTGTGCACCGTGACACAAAAAGCTACAGATTCTATTTACACTGTTAAAATAGCAAGATTTTCTGCTATTTATACTACTTATTGCAAATAGTGGCAATTATCTGCACCTCAGTATTGTAGTACATTATAAAACAGTACACAATAACTTATTGAGTGTAAATTATCGTTTTAATTCAAATGATTAAATGGATACCACCTTATTGGGACAATAAAGCCCTCCCTACACCTACCCTATCCCTACCCGATACTCTTATTTTCAACTTTTTGATTATTTCCTTCATTTTTATTGAACATAAATGCCTTTCTGATGCAATATGAGATTTGAAAAGGGAGAAAAAAAAGTTTGGCAAAAGGCGGACTTGAACTCGGGTCGATTGCGTCAAAAAAGCATGCGTCTTACCGTCTACGGCACTGAAACTGATGCTAAATTGAAGTCTTTTCTTAGTGTTGACTAATCCAATCACACGTTAGTGGGTGGAGTTTGTGTAAATAGCCTTTGCCAACAAGACGGGCTATTTGCACTTAGTGTAAATGCATTTGGCAAACGCTTTTCTCTCTCTATTTGCCAAATGCTTTTCTTTATCCGTTTGTCAATCGAGTTAAAAAATGCCATTGGACAGTACACACTGGGAGCAACCAATCAACTTTCGCCTCGATTTGAAGAGCCAACCCCTCTCTCGCTTGTAAATGTAACACGCACTGTCATTGGACAGTGAGAAAAGCTATATGTCATTACAGCGGGAGTAAGAAGACGGATTCAAGCGACGCAAAGGGCCTGTTTACACCTGGGGCACGTTCAAGTTCACACCGGTGCCCAACGTTTTGCTACGGTTTCTGGGTTGAACGACATGTTTCCTGGAAATGGTGTGCAACGGGGTTTGAGATACGTTTTCTCTCGTTTGGTGGGTGTGTCAAAAATGTCAGCCCAATCAATCAGCCCAATCAGCAGCAACGTGTATATAAACCACACGGTATTAAAGAGACAGCTGGCACAATGGGTCCAAGTGAAGTCATTTACAAATGTGCAGTGGTGGAAAGAGTACTGAAAAAGTATACTCAAGTAAAAGTACCATTACCTTCCAAAAAATGTAGTGTGAGTAGAGTAAAAGTACTTGTCCAAAAAACCTACTTGAGTAAGAGTAAAAGAGTAGCCTATTTAAAAGTACTCATGAGTATTGAGTAGTGAGTACTGAGCTGTGGATTCTACCCCCTCATAATAAACGCTGAACACATGCAATTTATACATTTAAAAAACGTTGTATATTCTGTAATTCACATTATCTTGTTTGTCATAAAGAATGAAGAATATCTATCATCCAGCAGTTTTAATTTTGACTGCCAACTCTTTAAAATACATCAAAACAGCGTGAAAACAGTATTCAGTTGAAGAAAAGATTAAAGTTATTCTCAGTACAATCATCCCTATTTAATGTGTAAGGCCTCTGAGACAGCATGCTGTTGCACTCAAAATATTAATGTTTAGAACAGTGCAAATACAAACACCATTAGAAACTCATAGTTCAGCATCACACACCATGATATGGGTTAAAATGATATCCCATTTCTCTCCAAAACGGTGCCAATTTTAGCGTTTTGCAATAAAGAAATAAGAATAACTAAACTTGATAATTTATGTTACAATTTTAACATAAATTCAGTAATGCACATTGTTCTAGAAGGATGGCATCATGCCATACCTTTTACACATTTACTCGAATTGTTATGCTGATAATACAATTTGTAAGGAAAAATGCATTAAATAAAGCTATTTAATAATATAGTATTTCTGGGGAAACTTTTTCAAAAGAAAACACAAACGCACGTCTCTTTGCTGAGCCGGTGTCGGTGAATCAGCAGCATCCACAACTGAATGGAACAAAAAGTGTTGAACTTGAAAATTGTTTATGCGCCAGTGCACTTGCTAAATGAAGGTGGATTGTATAAAATGTATAAAAAAAAACAAAAACGTTTATTAACGAGCTGCAGTTTTATTACATCACGTGCTGACACAGATGCAGTAGGCTATATTAATGCCACGGGTCATCAGTAAGGTGCAGATTGGTCCTCAATTTGAGTACATTCCCAGACAGCAACCAGTGTCGGCCCAGATCTGGCTGTTTATACTGTGCCGTTTTTTTTTTTTTCTTATTTAGTATTTGACTGTATTTATTTTATTCATATTCGTGCATAGCTACTATTTACTCAGTGTTTTTTTTTTTTTTTATCTACAGTAAATATTGATTTATTTTTTTAAGATACAAACCGGAGCTGGAGCTGGAACCATTGTTTAGTAACAGGATGTCCTGTTTACTCAGTCAATAATGAAAAATGATGAAACTCAAACAGTCAAGTCATTTTATTCCATGTAATTTCAAAGTTTCATAGATCTTGTCAGTATCATGTCAAGGAAATCACATTTGGTATTCTGATCAAATAAACAGAGTCAAGAAGGTGATGTTAAAATGCATATTGTATTTTTTAATAAAAAAAATAAAATAACGTCTTATAGCTAAAATTAAAAAAAATTTTTTTTAAATGTTTTACTTTACATGTAATGAATCTAAAATATATGAAAAGTTTCACTTTTTGAAATAAGTTACAAGAAAAAATGAACTTTTTCACGACATCCTAATTTATTGAGATGCACCTGTAGAGTGGGGGAACTATGACGTCACTCTGTAGGCGGATCAGCTGTTAGCATGAAACTGGTTCCTCGACAAAAAGCTAATAGGATTTTTCCATAGACTTTTTGATTATCGCAAAAAACAAGCTCTGTGTTCAATCATAGTTTATGAAACTTACACGTTTTGTCCATCAAGATAATCTTCAAAAAAAATATAACTTTAACAAATTTTGAAGCCTAAATAAAAGCGCCAGAACTGAAAAGCTAAACTTAGGCTATAAACGAACTACAGCACCACGGTCGCTCGTCTTCAGCGTCACCACCACCGCACTCCAGACAACTTTCTCAAACTTATTTTTAACATGTTCAGTGAAACGTATTTACTCTATATATGAATTTTAATCCACGCTACATGAACCGTTTCATATAAACTGGAATAAATACAAAACTAGAGCCAAACTAAAACTGAAATGAGACATTAGTAATAAATAGTATAGTGAATAAATGAAATAATCTTAACTAAAGGACATTTAAAACCACATATTGCTGTACATTTCGAAATAAGGTGCATTAAAAGTCAATAAATCCTTGATTAATATGAATATTTTAATTAAAAACATATACCCGCGTATTTAATCTTTTAAATAACAGCAGAGTGCGTGAGTTTTTGGATATGGTAAGATTAAACTTACTTTAGAGAACAAAGTACCACATTTCAGCTCTCATTTTGTTAGGGTGGGTACACAACATGTTTTATCCTTGCTTCTAGGAAAATCAGGTTACCAGGTTACGATCAAGTTTTTCTCAGGTTCTCGGTGAAACCTAAATAAAAGAGTGGCTTGATTTCAGAAAGTGCATTAACCACTGCTGTACACAACAACAATAATGTGAATTAATAACAATCTGCTGTGATTTAACACATTCTACTGATGCTTTTATGCTTTTATTTCTAGGCCTGTTTCACTATTATTCCTCTGTTTGGTGTGTCTTATAGTGTTGCTTATTTCATCAGAACTTTTACATTAATAAAGTCAATAGTGTGTTACTTTATACATGTTAAAACTGTCTTAATTGTCATGCATGGCCTTTCAGCCATTTAACTGTACAAACTCATCTAATATTAATTACAATATTCATACCTAGTACCTTTTTTTTTAAATGTTATCAAGTTTGTGTCATCTCTTTCCTTCTCTCTAAAGCAGTTTGATGAAGCTGATTATATAACACTGATACTGTAATATGATTCAGACTCATCAGATGTGTGTTATGAATCTCTTTATGCTTCATGTGTGACATTATGATCCTCATTCAGCTTCAGATCTCTGATTCTCTTTATAGTGTCTTGAATATGAAACCAAAGTCCTTTGATTTTTGAGTCTAGTTGCGCCATCTAGTGGACAAATATGAAAGCAGTTAATATTCTATATAAAACACATTACTGATACATGCTTGATTAATAATGTCTTAAATTATATTTAATACAAGTAACATGCTTTCAGCTCAATTCATTGAATGGTAATTAGTTAACTGACAATTAATAATGGTGATTTTGCATTTTGTGTGAAACATCATTACTTTTAGCAAGTTTATGCAATCTTTGCTCATGTTCTGCTGTAATGGACTCTGTTGTGTTAAACAGTAGATGTCTCGTGTAAAGTGTTTCTGTTAAAGTCATTGATGAGCTGCTGATGTGAATCAGGTGTGTTTCATCACACATTTACATCTTTTTCAGCTCTGGGTCACAAATATAACCTTTACACTGAGATTTACAATACAAACAATATGACTGCGTCTGAAATCAGATATTCATGAGCAGATGCTTCTGTTGAATCTTTTGAATACATTCAATATAGTATGAATTTATTTTCATCTTGAATTGAAATTGTCTAAAACTGTCTATCTGTCTATCTTCTGTACATAAATAATTGCCTTATTTTACTAATTTCTGTAGGTTTTAAATGAGGAAAACATTATAAATGAGACTCATTTTAATGCATTTATGATTGATATGTGATTTTTACACATATTCTTCAATCAGGAGATGATGGAGATCTGCTTGATATGAATCATCATCATCCTCATCATCATCATCATCATCATCATCATCATCCTCATCATCATCAGAAAGAGTGTCTGGTAAGAACAGAAATGCTGTAAATCTGGAGAAACAGAGAGATGTTGTGTGTGAAATGAGAGATGAAACACATGAGAAAGCTGAGAATAAAAGTGATTCTTCTGTCAGAAACAGCATCAATACACAAAAGCAAAAGCACAGATGAAATACTGAGCAAAGGTTTGGAGTGAATCATGAACAGAATTGAGTGGAAATGAAAGAGATCTGGATTCTGATCAAACCATTCAAAGCTTCAGAAGAGATGAAAACAGCAGAACTGATCCATTAGAGTCACATTTCACATCTTTGTGTTTCACTTCAATAATGTTTCAAACTTTAGTGATTTCTCACAAACTCTTTATTAAATGAATCCAGTAGATAACATCATATCAGCTGATGAAGTGTGTTGCTGTAAAATACTGTAATATATATTTGCTGTGATTCTGATGATCTCCTGTAGAGGGAGACACGTGACTGTGTTACAGGGGTCAAAGGTCAATCCAGCACTTTATCTGACTGCATGAAGAGGAATATTGAGTCTGTTTGTGTTCATTTGTTTATGTGAGAAATGTTTGAGTTCCTTCATGTAAATCTGGATTTGGTTTATTTCAGAGAGATATTTTCACATTGGTGTTGTATTTGTGTGGGGGCAGTTGTGGCCTAATGTTTAGAGAGTTGGACTTGTAACTCAGTGGTCACTTTCTCTGTCATTTAAAGAAACAGAGTCAGAAGCAGACAGTAGCGCAGCTGCTTTGTTTCCGGGATGCTATGCTTTGCTTTCCTTCCGTAAGAATGTGAATGTGCTTATTTACACGCAGCATTAGAGCCGAGTTTTAACTAGATGACTGAAAACATTCTTAACATGCATTCTAAAAACCTGAATAAATAATTGTCCATGATAATATCATGCATGTTCATTATTGTGATATTTTGTTTGTGAACAATGACACAACATCTTCTGATACCACTGATATGACAAATAAGGAAGTGATCTGCAGGTGATTACAAATAGTTTCTATAAAAGCACTTACTCTTTTTCAAACATTGAGAATGATTTGAGAAATCTACCAAAGCGACTGAGAAAATATGTAACCTGAAAGTAAATCTAGACAAAGATGGAAACAACTGCTAATCTTCTGTGTATTAAAATTGTAAATATAACACATTGTTGTTTTTAATATATTTATAATGATCAATTTATTTCATGCAACTGATATTCTGTAGCCTGCAGTAGAACAGAGACCTAAATACACTGTATCTACTCTAACAATACCATAATGTGACTCTGGACCTCAAATATTTGTATCTCGGCCAAATATTGTCCTCTCCTAACAAAACCATACATCAGTGGAAAGCTTATTTATTCAGCTTCCATATGATGTAATCTTTTGTAATTTTTTTTGCGGTGCAGGGTCCCATATTATTGTTTGTAGCACTATTTAATTATTTTAATAAAAATATATTTTTTGTGTATTTATTTGAGGGACACTGGGTTACAGCCACAAAACATTAACATTAATTCAGTGTCAGAAATGCAGAAAGCTAATGAAGAGGATTATAGGATATAAAATACTTTATTTTTTCTCGCTCTAATGTTTTTATATGTGTTAATGCGTATTAGCTTATATGGAGAAAAAATGGCCAGGTTTAATTTCACCCAAATTTCAAATTATCCTTTTTCATGAAAATCAAGCATATGTTCGGTACCATTAATAAATCATGGTCATGATAATTACATTTTACCTCCAAATTCTCTTTACTGAAATGTGTCAGGATGTGGGATTATGGATTTCTCTTTGATTCTCATGACAGTAATATAGTTATGTTTTTTTATAAATATAATGGTTTTTAAAATTAAAATCAGTATAAATTAAAGAGTGAGTGTAATAGGCCTGCTGTGCTTGAATGAATCTTCTCTTTATCATTAATCTAAGGATACAGTATAATAATGTTACAGTTTATAAAAATCTTCAGGCTGATGCACGTTACTCCTATAATTCACAACATTTACTGATTTCATCGAATCTCTTCTGAAGTCTGATCTGATGTGTATGTGATGTTCTGAGCTGTAATATACTGAAGATCTCCAGCAGAGGGCTGTCTGTCTCTCAATCACATCATGATCTTCTGCTTCAGTTTCAGACTCCACCAATCAAACTCAGTTTTTCAGTAAAACCTGCATCATAGAACGTCATGGACGTGTGAATATGACTGTAAATACTGCAGCACATGTTGTTGTCACGGTGCACACATGAGGATCAACGAGGAACACGGAGACGAGGAGTAAACTCAAATAACAGTCTTTAATCAAATCCAAATAAGGCAAGGCAGGGCAGGGCAAGGTAGACACAGACAGGAACACCGGGGAGAAACGAGTAGACCAGATGAAATCAAACTGAACAGACAGGATTTAAATACACAAGATAATCATAGACAATTAGACAAACACGGCTGGACAAGAATTAACTAATGATCACATTAAACAAGGACAGGAAACAAACCAAATATGGACACAAGAGGTGGGAACACATGACACACACGACAGAGGACTGACAGTTGTACACCCTCAAACTCTTAACTGTTGAATTCAGGGGCAACGTTTACCCTGGATGTCTAGGTGATCACCCTATGATAGACGACTGTCTCGGGGAGCTTGAGAAAATCTTTTGTCAGAAGATTAAGAAACTGTCATAGCATGGCAGAGGATGCTGTATTTATTTTTTATTGTACAGTAATTGACTTACCTTATTGTTTGTTCATATTCAATTCTTTGTTTGTTGAACTATTTGAATTTCTTCTGGTGTTTTTCATCTACTGTAAGATCACTTTACAGTAGTGTAATGATAATGAAGTTTTCTTAGAGGTTATTGCTGAATTTCACTGTATCTGCACTCCTCTGTTTATTTTGTATACTGTAATAGACATTGATGTGTAAAATGATTCCTGGTTCCCAAAAGGAGGTTTTTGCAAGTGTTTTGAATTGATCTCACTAGTGTTCTCTAGGAAGTGACGTAGTGTGTGTATTTGGCAGATTTGTGTGTCATCTGGTTTGTATTTCGAATAAAAAACAAATAACAGAATCACTTATGGAAACTAAATTATGGAGTCAGTTCAGATTCTGCTGTAAAGCAGCTCTAAAAGACAGCAGCGTCATTATTCCGATCAAGTGAGTTCAGTGTTAATTCAGTTCAGCTTTCTCTCTTTAGCGTTCTATTGCGTGACTGATAAATGTAGTAACTAATCACAAATATATATATATATAATTCAAGTCTATAATTTCAGTTGAATTAAATAAAATTAAAACATTATAAATGTATGCAAATGTGTATAATGTTTGACGAATCATCTCTTTATTAATGCTAATAATTAATCAAAGGACATTGGATAATAATGTAAAAATCCTCAGGCTGATCAAAATCACTCGTGGAGTTCACTACATTTACTGATTTCATTGTAAACTCTGCTGTGATGTGATGTGATTTTCTGATGTAATACAGCTGATCTCCAGCAGAGAGCGACACTTCACTGTCTGTCACTCAATCACGTGATCATGATCTCCTGTCAAAAGTGAAAACAGTGAAGAAAAAAAAACAGAAGCATGTCTCAGAAACGCTTTAACTTATTTAAAATTGCACAGATGATATAAAGGTTGTACATGGAGTGAGTAATGGCTGGCAGATCTCTAGTATTACATACATTTGTATTGTGCTTTGCTGTAAAAATGTGATTGTGAAAATGTAAAAAAATATATAATATATAAATATAAATAATGTATTTTTTGTTTTTACTCAAAGAACTGAATACCTAAACATCTATAGCATTACCACTAATGTGGATAAAACAGTGTTCATGATTATCCAGATAATATTTAGACATTTTTACAGTGTATTTTTAACAGTATAGATACGTCTGTCTGCATCACTGTCACAGCTGCTTGCAATAAGAGATCGCACGAAGAAGGAAATTACTCTGGAACAGACTTTAATGATAAATACTTGATAAATCATGAGAAACACAACCATGTGTAAACAAAGACGGACAGAGACTAATGGAGAACTCAGAGTTTAAATGCATGGATGCAACAAATGGAATAGAGATAATTAGTAAACACCAACGGAATGACTAATGAATTCAACAATCAAAGAAACAAACTACAAACTGGGTCAAATAAAGATGACAAGTTAAAGCAGCCTTCACGTTTTGTTTTAAACTCAAGTTTAACATACAGTACATAGCTACAGTAATAACAGTGATTACTGTAAAACAATCAAATTCAGAAAAAAACATACTATATTTACAAATATCAAATACATTCACAGACATTCAGATTATGAACTTTGCAGTTCTGAAGTGTAAGAACTGATCAAATGTTTGTAACCCTCAATGCATTACTGTTATTAAAGTAAATTCACTTATGAATACTATATATACTAATATGGAATAATGTATAATAATATCCTAAAATCTACAAAACCAAACCAAATGAAGTCAGAAATTCAAGTGTTTTAAATATGTACTCCGTACAAACATGATCAAACACTGAACAATGAGCCAATTTATGTTATGTGTGGGGGGGAAAGAACAGTTTAGTCAAGGGCTGCATGATAAATCAAAATAAAATCTAAATAACAACATTGCTTAGTGCGATTATGAAATAGCAAAGGCTGCAATTTGATTGATAAATATTTACATTATCAGAGCAGTGGCTCGGTTTGAGACGCTTATAACGCATCTGAAAACACAATGAACCGGTTACACAAAAATACACAGACCGACTTATTACCCAAGGTGAAGAAAAGGGGTTCTTCAAAAGTGTGCAAATATGCATATACAGTTCCAAAAACAAATCCAAAAGGAAAGTTTTTTTTTTGGTAGATGACAAGAATGTAATTTGGTCTTGCCAAATACAAATACAAAAATCTCCAACCATGTTCCTCATCATCTTCTTTTTCTTCATCATTTCCTCCTCCTTCATCTTCATCTTTATCATCTTCATTTTTCGGCGGATAAACATTTACATTTACATTTAGTAATTTGGCAGACGCTTTTATCTAAAGCGACCTACAATTGGGGAATACATAAAGCGATTCATCTTGAAGAGGCAATCAGACAGAGGAAGTGCTCGTAACACCAAGTCTCAGTCATTGTTCAAATAAGTACAAGCTAGCAAGGGAAGGAGAGAAAAGATAAAGTGAAAGGTTTTTTTTTTTTTTTTAAGAACAAGTTTAGGATGAAGTCAAGTAGTGCCGAAAGAGATGAGTTTTCAGTTGTTGCTTGAAGATTGACAGGGATCCAGCATTCCGGATAGGGGTGGGAAGATTATTCCACCATCCAGGAATGGTGAACGAGAATGTTCTGGAGAGTGATTTTGAGCCTCTCTGTGATGGTACCACAAGGCGTCGCTCACTAGCAGATCTTAGACTTCTGGAGGGGATGTAGATTTGTAATAGTGAGTGGAAGTAGGAGGGTGCTGAGCCTGTGGTCGTTCTGTATGCAAGCATCAGTGTCTTGAACTTGATGCGAGCTGCCACTGGTAGCCAGTGCAGTGAGATGAAGAGAGGTGTAACATGGGTTCTTTTGGGCTCATTGAAGACCAGTCGTGCCGCTGCATTCTGAATCATTTGTAGAGGTTTGATTGTGTTTGATGGAAGACCAGCCAGAAGGGCATTGCAGTAGTCCAGCCTAGAAACGACAAGGGCCTGGACAAGAAGTTGTGCAGCATGCTCTGTCAGAAAGGGCCTGATTTTTCTGATGTTGTGTAGCGCAAACCTGCAAGATCGAGCAGTCTTTGCAATGTGCTCTTTGAAGGTCAGCTGGTCATCAAAGATTACACCAAGATTTCTGACCGAAGTTGATGGGGTAATTATTGATGTGCTTAATTGAATCGAGAAGTCATGCTGTAGAGTCGGAGTGGCAGGGACGACAAGAAGCTCAGTCTTTGCCAGGTTGAGCTGTAGGTGATGTTCTTTCAGCCATGCCGAGACGTCCGCCAGGCAACCTGAGATCCGTGCAGCTACCGTTGGATCATCTGGTTGAAAAGAGAGATAGAGCTGTGTGTCATCGGCGTAGCAATGGTAGGAGAAGCCATGTGCCTGTATGATGGGTCCCAGTGATGTAGTGTATGTTGAGAAGAGGAGGGGTCCAAGAACCGATCCCTGAGGAACCCCAGTGACCAGTTGATGTGCTTTAGTCATGCATTACCACCTTCTGTGAGCTAATGACTGAATAGGAAGATAAAACTCATCCAGAGCTAAAGAAGAGATATTTAGCCATCAGTTTTGTGTGTTTCATGCTCAATCTCGTCCCTCTCAGAATAATAGTGCTGTCTCTCAGTCAGTCTCTGAGTCTGTTTCTCCAGAAACTCTTATAAAGCTGCTGCCAACTAAAGAGAAGCTTCCTGAAGATCTTTCTGCTGTAATACAAACTTGATGGTTTATCATCTGAAAATGAAAAAACATATTACTGTTAGTATTGTATTTTAACAATTATATTGTATAAAATTAAATTATTTTTAGTACATAGTCAAACTTTTGACTACGATTAATCTTAAAAGTACATTATTATTATTATATATATTTTTTTTTCTGCTTTCTAAACAGAGACTCTGTCAGAACTGTCAGTAAAACATCAGATTTATTCATCTGTTCTCTGTATGTAATTGTCATTTTTTTCTGTGAAACAAAAGTTAAATGTGTCCAAAATAGTTATCGTAGTTTCAATGACAATGACATTACCAAATATGAAAAATGTCCAGAGTTTTCATGTTATTAGATTTTTATAAAAACAAAATATTTGTACCAAGGGGGTGTTTTGCCCCACAGGTGGAGTAAAATGTCCCCCAGTCTGACAAGCAATTTACTTTATGCATTTACAGCAAAATCAGAGTACAGACAGTTTTAGCTTAATATGAAAAAGAATATAATCAATAATTATGAATTACAAAATTATAATAGCCTATTTGAAAAATATTGTTAGCACATGCTAACTGGCCAGATAACTAGCTGGCTGATGCTAACTTGAGGTAATTTTTATATAAAGTCCAAATATTTTTATTTAACCACTAGATGGATTAGATGGAAAAACAAAGGTTTTGATGTTCAGAACAGAATAACTACAGTAATGAAGCCATTTCCCCTGGGTTTTACCCAAAAAGAAAAAAATCATTCTGAAAATCTCACCTCATCTGTGAGTGTCTCTCTGTGAATCATCAAACTGAATTTCTGCAGGTCTGTCTGAATCATGAGAAACTGGAAATCACAAACATAAACATCTGATTATATTCATACGGTTCATATAATGGATAAATGTTCAGGATCAGTTTTACTAACTGATCAAACTAGTCAAGACATTTGAAGCAGAAACCGATCACTGATATTTTAACACTAGGATCAACAGATTTACAATCACCAATATTTTATTTTCAAAAGAAAAGATCAGATCAAGACTTTAACTCTTAAGTGTCCCTTGCAACTGTGTAGATGATAGATATTGTGAAAAGCATCAAATATTGGCAATATTAAGAGGATTTAGCATTTCTAATTAATGTAGGCATGTTACATTCTTCTTATTATTAGGCCTATTATTATCATTAGGTTACTTTTATTATTAAATTACAATTAATTTACGCGCTGATGATAATATGACATTAGGCTATTAGCTTACTCCTCATTGAAAATGTTTCTAAAAAGTTTTTTTTTTTTAAACAGGTGTATTAACTTATACAATGAATTCTAGGCCTATAATTGAACTTATTAACACTGCAGTCATCAATGACAATTAAGTGCAGCTTTATTTCATGCGCCGATTTTCAAATACAACCTGTTTAACGCGAAATACGTTTCTTCTTGTGTCTTTTACTGTACGGGCCACAAGAGAAATATTAAGGGAATAATCTATGACAGTTATATACTGTTATTAGCATATGTTAAACTACATTCATCTCTTGTCATCTCTGAGAGAATATACGCCGTTAATGCAGCGTCAGATACCGAAAGCTCCGTCAGTTTTTACTGACCCTTTAAACTTTCTGTATTGACTGAGGTTAAGACGTTCACTCTCGTTGCTTGTGTGATAGCCATCTGCTCGCCTTCATGGTTTAAAACAGAAATATTTCCAATATTGCGACGTAACCCTCCCAACTACGGTGCCCGGTAGGGGTCATCTTCGGTTCACTTAGTTTTGTCGTGGCCAGACATATTAAGTCATGGGAACGTCATATTAACTCGTGGTAACGTGATATTATGTTGTGGCCACAAGATCGTTTTTTTCGAGGTAAGGATGTCGTGGCCTCGAGATGTTATGTTGACAACATCTGAGTTTAATGCATAAACAAACCTACCTGACCATAGCAACCCGGGATTATCAGAGATGGATCATTTTTTTTTATTAACATTAAACATTTTCATTTAATATTTGTACATTATTATTATTATTAGGATATATTAACTTGTTAGGGCTATATTTTTATATATATTTATTTATTTTATTATATTTTTATATTTATTTATCACGTTCCCATGAGTTAATATGACGTTTCCATGACTTAATATGTCGTGGCCATGACAAAACTAAATGAACCGAAGACGACCCCTCCCGGGCACCGTACCCAACCAATGTTCCCTCTAATTGTTTGTCTTGCTGAGCAAAACTTTTCTCTGTTGGGCGGCACATTTCAGCCACCTGAGCAAAAACAGTCTTTATACCAGACCTGTACAGCGCACACAAAAACGTGTGTAACTTTTAACTTTAATGTGCTCTTTATATTTGATTTGACCCTTGATGTAACTAAATGATGTACATTTTAGGTCATCTGAGAAAACATTTTTACAGTTCAATACACTGCTGTTCAAAAGCTTGGGATCAGTGAATCTTTTAAAGAAGTTTCTTAGGCTCATCAAGGCTGTATCTAAAAAATTCTGAATATTATTTCACAAAATAATATTGTGAAATATTATTGCAATTTAAAATAAAAGTTTTCTATTTTAATATACTTTAAAATATAATTTATTCTTGTGAAGCAAAGCTGAATTTTCAGTGTCACATGATCTTCAGAAATCATTCTAATATGCTGATTTATAATCAATGTTGGAAAAAGTTGTGCTGCTTAATATTTTTTGGGACCTGTGATATTTTTCAGGATTCTTTGAGAAATAAAAAGTAAAAAAAAACAGTGTTTATTCAAAATAGAAATTTTGTGTTACAATATACACTACTATTCAAAAGTTTGGGGTCAGTCATTTCTTTCTTTTTATTTATTATTATTTTTTTAATTATTTTTTTTAATTTAATTTATTCAGCAAGGATGTGTTAAATGGATTAAAAAAATGCTAGTAAAGACTTATATTGTTAGAAAATATTTCTATTTTTAATTAATTTTTTATTATTTTTAACTTTTAAACTTTTTATTAGCCTAATCAAAGAATCAAAGAAAAAAGGTTCCAAAAAATATGAAGCAGCATAACAGTTTCAACATTAATAATAAATCAGCATATTATTATGATTTCTGAAGGATCATGTGACACTGAAGAGAGTACTGATGCTGAAAATACAGCTTTGCTTTACAGGAATACACTGTATTTTAAAATATAATAAAATAGAAAACTAATATTAGAAATTGCAATAGTGTAAGAGTTCACAATATTACTGTTTTTTCTATGTATTTTGATCAAATAAATACAGCCTTGATGAGCATAAGTGACTCAAGGTCAATTATTTATTATAATATAGGCCTAACATAATCTAATATAATATCAAAACAACTGAATCATTTAAACTGATAGAAGAGAATAGAAAACAAACTGAAGCATTTCAACTGAGATCTGTAAGTTAAATATTTAAAAGAAAAACGTGAACATGTGAATTCTTCTATATCTATCTAAACATCGCTATGAAGTACAGTTTGCACAATAACCTGTGTGACTGTAAATATCAGAGTTTTGTTACCGTTATATCCAGCACTTAATCAAGCCACTCTTCTTTAATACATGAGGACGTTTATTTCTCGATTTGATCTATTTCGTCCTCAAACACTGAAGTATTGGGTTTCTACAGCGACTCATTCTCTTTCTATGAAACCTGTAAACCGCGTTCACCGGCTCTAACTCTATAGTGACAGCAGCTCTATAGCATTGCAATTCTTTCGTTTTAACTAGAATACAATCAAATGGCTTCCCAACTCATCTCTGCGTGTGCGGCACATATTTCTTTGCGTGGCCGCGGTGGAAGAAGTGCGTTTTTCTGAATAAAGATCATAAACACTCACAGTCTGGTGTTTCTATAACAATGCTGCTCCGTCTGTCTCCTCTCTTGCTCTGTTTCTCTTCTGTTTCTCGTCCTGTTTGCTGGTCATCTCGTGATTCCTGCAGTTTGTGTTGCTCCTCTGATGTTCTGTCATTCATTTCTGTTGCAAAGTAGCTAGCCTACTATTTAGAGTTAAAATGAAGTTTGATAAATATGTATTTATTTTGCACAATAATTATTGTGCAATACAAATTTACATTACGGTGTTAAAAAAATGAATAAAGTGTTAAAGATAAAATGGTTGTAATTAGCACTGATGGAAAGAGTCTCTGCTGCTCTGAGATCTGCTGTTGTGTCTGAGACTGACACTCAGTTCAGCAAAACATCAAAGACAGGAAGATAACAGATGCTTCCTGTGAAGTCATACATGACCACATCTTGTTGGTGTTGCAACTGGGTTTAACCTGAGGACCGTGTCCTAACCACACGACGCGACGCCGCGACACGCGATAAAAGCTATCTTTTCCATGTTAATCAGAGTTTTTTGTCCTAACTAGCCGAGATTTCTAATTTAGAAACGGTTTATTTCCGCGACGTCGCAGCTGGAACAACAACATGCATGATAGTAGATAATCTCAGATGATTATGTGCTTTATTCAAAGTTAAACGTGTCTAATATGAGTTTATATATCATATCGCGTGACCTTATAGCCATACTGAAATCAACAACAGATAGTTTACCTCAGATCTTGAAAATAGTTTAATAAAGCAAAGATGACCGTTAAAACTGTGGACTCATTGTGAACCAAGGACTGTATTCCATGACATAGATGTTATCAGTTACTCATTTAATGATGTTAAAAAGGTTTAATATTTATGAATTAGATTATAAAGGTATCCATTTCGTTGAGAGTGCAGTGCGCTTCTAGAGAGAGCCCGCCCACACACACACACACGCTTCTGATTGGCTGGCTGTGATATTTGATTGATTCTGTCGCGTTGCGTCTGGTGTGGACACCCATATATTGCATAAAACATATGCGAATAAACCACCGTTCCCTTTCGAGGGAACTTCGAACTGCATCCTCTAGGTGTCGCTATGGGGAACGCCGTCAGCGTGACCCGTGTCTGAATCATACATACAAAAACACCACCTGTTGGCCGGCGACAGCCTATGACGTCACTACCGGCGCAAACCACAGTATAAAGGGGCGCCGGGAAAATATGTCATCCTCTTCTTCGTCTTCAATGACTGTTCTGTTTGAAGCGTGCATTCTACATTTACTGGCAGTAACTTTTACTGTTACTATGGCGAGCACTAGCAAGGCGTTTAGGAGATGTGTGCAACCATGTCCTCGTTATTTGACACCTGATGACACACATGATCTTTGCATCTTTTGTTTGGGCGAGGAGCACGCACACGATGTTCTTGAGGGAGCGATCTGCGTGCACTGTGAGTTTTTCTCGATGAGAAAGCTCCGCTCTCATCTGTCTCTCTTTTCGAGGAAGGAGGGGCAGCCGTCTGCTTCCCACGGTTCAGGACTCACTGTTGCCGAGGCACGGAGGGGAATGATCTCGTGGGGCTCGCAGGCGGAGCTGGCCGATGAGTTAGAGAGGGGGCTTTCCCTCTCGCGCTCATTGGCCGCGAACGAGGGTAAGCGGCTGGATGATGATGATGCGATTTCGCTGACATCATCTGATCCAGCGGCTGGTGCTCTGCTGGGTTATGCCCAGGAAGAGCAGGAGATGTCTGAGGGTGATGAAGCTGAGGCTGAGCCCGATCAATCCTCCTGCCCTGCGTATGATGAGTTACTGGAGGTTATGGAACGCGCCATGGCGAGGCTTGACTTGCCGTGGAAGCGGGCCAAGATGGTGGCACCGCGGGGTCGTCTCAATGAGCGTTATCTTTCTGGCCATAACCGCCCAGCTCGAGTGAGCCTCACATTTCTTCCAGATCTCCATACGGAGGTTGAGAGGGAATGGAAAAAACCATTTTCCGCTCACATCCACAGGTTTCAGCATACTAGTTATGCTAACGTGGAGGGGATGCGTGAAAACGGCTATGAGAGGATGCCCCCTGTGGAAGAGACGCTGGCCAGCTATCTCTCCGTGGGCGAGACATCCTCTCTTAAGGCTCCCTCCTTGCCATCTAAGCCCCTTCAGGAAACATCTCGCTTAAATGGCAAGGCATATGCAACAGCAGGTCAGGCTGTCGCTTCGTTTCACACGATGGCGGTGCTTCAGGCTTACCAGGCTGATCTGCTGAAGGACCTGGATAAGGGTCAGGGCTTGTCACCTGATGAAGTGGCTGAGCTGCGCCGCACCACAGATTTGTCTCTCCGTGCCACTAAGCAGGCCGCCACTGCTATGGGCAGGTCTATGGTGGCCATGGTGGTAACAGAGAGACATCTGTGGGTGAACTTGGCAGATATCGGGAAGAAAGAGAAGGGCTTTCTGCTCGATGCTCCGGTTTCGCCTTCCGAGCTTTTCGGTACCTCCGTTGAGACGGTGGTTGAGAAGTTTAGGGAGGCGAAGGCGCACTCAGCAGCCTTCAAATCCTTCATTCCAAGAAGGTCCAGGTCTGAGCCCGAACAACGCAGGGGTCCTGGCCCATCTCCGTCTGGGGATCAGAGATGGGCACAGAAGGCTAGTGTCGCGGCTCGTGCCCCTCCCCTGCCTGCGGGTAGGGGTAGAGGGTAGCGCGGGTCAAAGAGAGGTAGGCAAGACCTGAGGTGGTCCAGACGAGGCGTTCTCAACGCTCTCGTCCGGACCGGAGTAAGAATTGAAACATCTACTCGCTTCCCTCGGGGGGGCCTGTGAAACATTTATAAAAAGCCCTCATCTTCCCCTCTCTAATTCCCCTGCAACCATCATTACTCCACCTGACCGAGGTTAGGTGGGAACCTAGAAACCTGCGCTTGTAACAACATTGCAGTCTCTATGCTGGACTTATGATGTTTTTGGTGGAGTTCTATGTTTCATAGAAACTACCTTACTGATGGTCCGGACCCGACTCTTCGGACGTCACGTCCTGGACTGATCTCATGCGCAGGAACCATGGATGGGTGAGTACGATCCAGTTCTACGGGCTGGTTTTGTGTAAACCATTCTTTGCAGTATTTCGGGGACCGGTTGTTTTGTGTGCTTCACCTCTTTCTTTCGACTCAGTGCAGTGATGACCTCACTCATCGATACTAGATCCAGGTTAGGATGAGAGCCCTGTTAAAAACCACGGCCACATACCCCTGGATCGTGTGGCCCAGTCATAGGTCTCTGTGGTGCCTCCGTGGTCATCAGGTCCCCAGCACTGCAATTCCAGGACCTGCGGGTCTTTTTAACTATCAGTTCTTGGTTGAGGAAGGTGCATGGCTATCTGAGGATATCTATGTGCTAGCTCAGGGACTGCTCCCCTCCTGGGGTTTAAGTAGCAATCTCCCTGAGCCCTTGCCTAGAGAGCTAACCACTACTAGGCTCTGGAGGGCCTATCTAAGGTTTCAGGCAGTGGCTAGCATGGCTCCCCTCACCATAGAGGGTTACCTATGAGCATGCCGCTCCCTTCTGAAGCGTCTGAGTTCCCTCTCGTGCTGAGAGTTGAGTTCTCCGCTTTCTGGAGCTGTCACAGCAGCCTCATGCTCTCCTGGTTGGTTGAGCCAGCATTGCTCCCCTCACCATAGAGGGTCACCTATGAGCATGTTGCTCCCTTCTGAGCATCTGAGTTCAACCTTTCATCTGAGGGTTGGGTTCTCCGCTCTCCAGAGCTCTGTCATCAGCAACCTTGTTGGTTGAGCTAGCATTGCTCCCCTCAACATAGAGGGTTACCTATGAGCATGCCGCTCCCTTCTGGGCGGCTGAGTTCCCTCTCATACTGAGAGTGGAGCTCTCCCCTTCCCAGAGATTGGGGATAGGTTGCCCTGTATTAGAGCGTCCGTGTCAGCAGAGCTAGCAGGTTGCTAGGCCTCTCTTTGCCTCCCTGTTAGGTTGCTCTCCTTATTGGTCGAGCTAGCATGGCTCCCCTCACCATAGAGGGTCACCTATGAGCATGCCGCTCCCTTCTGAGCGGTTGAGTTCCCTCTCATGTTGAGAGTGGGGCTCTCCACTTCCCGGAGCTCTGTGATTTAGACGTTGCTCTCCCTGTACGGTCGAGCTAGCATTGTTCCCCTCACCATAGAGGGGCACCTATGAACATGCCGCTCCCTTCTGAGTCTGAGCGCCTGGTTGGTAGAGCCAGCATTGCTCCCCTCATCTGAGGGTCACCTATGAGCACGCTGCTCTCTTCCAAGGGCTGTGATTCAGCGGCCTCAGGTGCTCTCCGGGTAGGTCAAGCCAGCATTGCTCCCCTCATCGAGAGGGTCACCTATGAGCACTCTGCTCCCTTCCGAAGGCTGTGATGCAGCGGCCTCAGGTTGATAGGCCTCTCTCCGCCTCCCTGTTAGGTTGCTCTCCTTGTCGGTCGAGAACTCCCTTCTGAACGTCTGAGTTCCCTCTAATGTTAGAGTTGGGTTCTCCGCTCTCCGGTGCGGTCACAGCAGCTTCACTCTTGGCTGGTCGTGCTAGTATTGCTCCCCTCACTATAGAGGGTCACCTATGAGCATGCCGCTCCCTTCTGAGCTGTCACAGTAGCCTCAGGTTGTTAGGCTTCTTTATGTCTCCTTGCTAGGTTGCTCTCCTGTGGTCGAGCTAGCATTGCTCCCCTCACTATAGAGGGTCACCTTTGAGCATGCCACTCCCTTCCGAGCGTCTGAGTTCCCTCTCATTCGGAGAGTTTGGTCCTCCGCTTCCCAGAGCTCTGTGATTTGGAGGTGCTCTCCTTATGGTCGAGCTAGCATCGCTCCCCTCACCATAGAGGGTCACCTATGAGCAACGCTATTCCCTTCTGAGCACTGTGACTCCGCTCTTCGGAGCTGCCAGTCAGCAGCTTCAGGTTGTTTGGCCTCTTTAGGCCTCCCTGTTAAGTTGCTCACTTTGCGGCTCCCTAGAACAGTTTAAATCCATGTTATGGTAAGTGCGCACGCTAAGTCTCTGTGCACTTTCTAAAAAGCCACGTTGTGGTAAGATCGCACATCAAGTGTTTTGCATTCTTTCTAAAATCCTGTATGGTAAGGGTTACTCGCTGCGGCTTCGTGCCTTTTCTTTGAGTTGGTCAGGCCCCGGTTTCGCCTTGGGCCCCACTCTACCTATTTCTCCCAATGCTCTGGGCTTGAAAGACAAATTAGATCACGAGCGCTGTGATGCAGCGACCTCAGGTTGCTAGGCCTCTCTCTGCCTCCCTGTTAGGTTGCTCTCCTTGTCGGTCAAGCTAGCATTGCTCCCCTCACCATAGAGGGTCACCTATGAGCATGCCGCTCCCGTCTGAGCGTCTGAGTTCCCTCTCATGCTGAGAGTCAAGTTCTCCGCTCCCCAGAGCTCTGAGTCAGCAACTTCAGTTTGTTAGGCCCCTCTCGGCCTCCCTGTTAAGTGGCTCACTTTGTGGAGTAACAGCCTCTGTGACTCCCTAGAACAGTTTAAATCCATGTTATGGTAAGTGCGCACGCTAGTCTCTGTGCACTTTCTAAAAATCCACGTTGTGGTAAGATCGCACATCAAGTGTCTTGCGTTCTTTCTAAAATCCTGTATGGTAGGGGTTACGCGCTGCGGCTTCGTGCCCTTTTCTTTGAGTTGGACAGGCCCCAGTTTCGCATTGGGCCCCACTCTGCCTATGTATCACAGTGATACTGACTTGAACAGGGTGTTGCTACCAAGGATCTGTTGAGACAGTTCCCTCATTGAGCTCATTCAGAGCAAGCAGTAGCCCCTGGGTGACAGGCCAGGACCTAGCTACTATCCTAGGCACTTGGCCGTATCCCCTTAAAGGAATCTTTTCTTATGATTCTAAGCCTTCGAGCTCTACCCTGGGTCCGGGAGTCCCGGCCTTTAACAGGTAAGTTTCAGGGTATGCAGCTCGGGTCTTTGGCCGTACGGGATAATGTCACTGACAGCCATCTAACCGTCCCAGGGGCAACTCCCTTAGCCGGGTAGAGTTGGTACTTAGTGCTCGCCTCTTGTGCTTGGCTTGCACTCCCCTCAGCATGGTGGCGTGGGTATTCTGTTCCCCATAGCGACCCCTAGAGGATGCAGTTCGAAGTTCCCTCGAAAGGGAACGTCTCAGGTTATGTATGTAACCATGGTTCCCTGAGAGTAGGGAACGAGACACTGCGTCCTCTAGGCGCGGTGCCATGCTTCGGATGCAAGCTTCAGACGAAGAAGTGGATGACGTATTTTCCCGGCGCCCCTTTATACTGTGGTTTGCGCCGGTAGTGACGTCATAGGCTGTCGCCGGCCAACAGGTGGTGTTTTTGTATGTATGCTTCAGACACGGGTCACGCTGACGGCGTTCCCCATAGCGACCCCTAGAGGACGCAGTGTCTCGTTCCCTACTCTCAGGGAACCATGGTTACATACGTAACCTGAGACGTTTCCATCCAACGAGTCAAAGAGAACAAAATCGTCACTTCCTGGTAAACTGTGGCTCTAAATATCACTAAGAATACAGGAGAAGCCACTGACTGAATATAATAATTTTCATATATGACAAATTTCTTGCACCTCAGAACGAGCAGATGAGACACAATAAATGTGGTCATTACTTTCAGAGGTGAATGCTTCTGTTTGGGAACGCAGTCATGTAAGACAGTAATTATACAGAAATACTTTGATGACAGACTTTCCTCAGACATTTTAGAACGACTATAACAACATATAGATGCTGTGAACGAGATCGGTCTGCTATATGTTAGTCAACTTATGGCAAACAAACTTTTAGCAGCTTTGATAATGAGACTAATGCATTTATGACTGATCCATTATTTTACACACATTCTTCAATTAGGAGATTATGAAGACTTGCTTGAAATGAAACATCATCATCCTCATCCTCATCATCATCATCATCAGATGAATCCAGAAAGAGTGTCTGGTAAGAACAGAAATGCTGTAAATCTGGAGAAACAGAGAGATGTGTGTGAAATTGCCTAGTCCAGTAGCCTATGGTCAAAAAATTTATTTAATTATGTAATAATTTCTATAATAATATAATTTTTCTTAATTCAAAATAAAATATTAATGAATCCATCTCTGATAATCCCGGGTTGCTATGGTCACATAGGTTTGTTTACACATTAAACTTGTGGCCACTAGAAATGGATGTTGTTCCCTCAACATAACATCTCGAGGCCACGACAAAACTAACTGAGCCGAAGACGACCCCTCCCGGTCACCGTAGAGGACAGTAGTGCCGCAGGTAAGAAGAAAACAGAAAATACAGCTAGCACAAGTCATTTTCACACTACTTTTGACAGTTAGCTCCAGTGTTTTTTTGTTTTGTTTTTTGTAGGGTATTAAACAGTTGCAAGCTTAGCGTAGAACCCCAGTATATTTTAAAATGTCATTGCTTCATGATAATTGGTTACAAGTGTTAACGAGCCTGTTACTGAATTGCATATTGTGATGGATGTTTCTTCTCTTCAGCTCAACACAAAGTGATTAAAACAATCATCTTTCATTTTTTGTTAAGAGGTTTTATTGTTCATTATTTAAGCTATTATAGCTAACTGTGAAATAGACATGACAAAAAATACACCATGGCAAAGATAGTAGTAAGAATATATTATATTATATTATATTATTATATTATAGTAACAACAACAACAAAAGAAGAAGAGTCTGTCAGGCTAGAGATCTGATGAAAATGAAAGAGGAGCACTTCTAAACTAAGACAGCACAACTTTAATGATTTTATCTCTTTTACATCATTGATGTAGAAACACATTTATACTGAACAAGTGTTTTATTCCTAAAGGAATTGATTTATTTCTGTTTGCCACAAGAAGGAACACAAATTCTATGTTTTGCATGCAAGAAAGTTCTGTATCTGTATTGTTTTGATTACTATGCAATGTTCATCTTCTTCTTGTGTAAATGACAGAATGATGATTTTTGTGGGAACTATATTGCTTTAACAGCTCTATAGGGTAGATTGGGGGAAAATGCCTCTCTTAAAGGTGGGCAGGGGCAGACTGGGACAAAAATTCAGCCGTGGCACTGTAGCCACAACGGCCCACATTACCACACCCACGGACACACACATTCATACTTACATTTGAGTACAGATGGTGAAATAATATAACATGTAACAGATATTTAAACATTTAATGTATGTGTCTGGCAAACAATGCTTACTACTTTTTAAAGAGCACACATTTATAATGAATTTACACAGAGTAAAAACAAGAGAAAAAGGATCTGAGGATGTTGTATAGGTGTGCTATCTGTTACCTGATACCTCTGACTGATGGTTGATATAATAATACACATTACTAAAATAAAATAAACACTAGCATTATCATTATGTTGCTGGATGACACATGAAAGCACTTTTAGTCAGATATATGGACACAGTTACTGGCTGATATTCATATTCAAAAATAACATCTGATACATCAGTCATTATTTCATATAAAGACCGATCAAGATGCAGGATCGTCACAGCTAATTGTCTTAGCTTTTAGACAATATTGCAAAACCACTCTAAAGACTGATTAATATTTTATTAAATTTTCAAACTTTGCATAAACTCGTCTAAAACAAATTAAAAAATAATCACAAAACAAGATGAATATATCATCAGATACATGGAATAATGCCAAACCCGTCTTGGCAAAGTAAAGGAAAAACTGAGACATAAACATCAGAAACTCAGGAGAGTAAATATGATAACTAACTGAAACAGCTGTAATCAGTAACCATGGTGACAAACACGTACATTATAACCTAGGAATAAACTGAAAATATATATATATTTTTTAAATACTACCCTCTAAAACAACCCCAAACAGCCATGTCTCTGCTATGTGAATCTTTGCTGATATACAAGCCATAATTCATTCTGGCGCTCTCATATTTCATAAGAGGAGAGAATAGTCACGCAAGCAGAGAAAGTGTAACCCTAACAGAGCAAATTTATAGTTTGCGATGATTGAAATGCTGGAAGAAAAACATAAATATTGCATTGACAAGAACAAGAACTGATAAGATGTATGTACACTTCAATGCAATGTGTAATAATGCTCACACTGATCTGCTGCAAGATTTTACAGTTGTTCTCATTAGATCTTAGGTCACTTTCATTTCAGGTGTCTCTCTCTTGTGGTTTGTGTCATTTATTGGCTCCGTTTTTTTTCACAGTACTGTTTTTACTCATCTCTGGTACTTGTATCAGATGGCAGTTGTTTTTTTCCCCTTCTATACTACAGATTTGAATCAGTATTCACACAGAAGTCCTGATCAAGCAGCTGTGTTTCAAGCAGCATATTTGTAATTAAATGTGTATAAATGTTCCTAATAAATCTAAGTAAAGCTGGTAAAGCATGTGACATTGATTGTCATATTATCCACTGTTTGTATCTTGATCTATTCGCTCTTATTTCACTGCAGCTTCTCCATCTGACAAGCTTCAGTTCTTCACTGTTCTGTCTTCATGTGTTTCTTCCTAATTTAAGACAACAAGGAATATAGGAACAAACAATGATTAGTCACATAGTGATAAAACATGTATAGCCTGAATGCACTGTAAATCGCTTTGGATAAAAGCGTCTGCTAAATGCATAAATGTAAATGATTACAATATTACAAACATTCAGTACAGAATTGACAGCTATTAAAACATTTCTGATAAAATAACAAATAATTCAGATGTCTGTGTGAAGATGTTTGTCTGTAAAGCTCTTCAGTAAAGTACATGTTTCTCACCTGTGAGAAGAAGAGAGGTGTAGAACGATCCAGAGATCCTAAATGAAGGTCTACAGTGAGAATCCTGGTGTAATTATAGAATCATAGCTTAGATTAATTTATGTTCTGAAGATGAACGAAGGTGTGTTTGTAACGACATGAGGGTGAGTAACTAATGACAGCATTTTCATTTTCAGGTGAACTATCCCTTTAACTTATTCATCAGTGAGTGAAAAACATGAACAAATTGAACAAAATCTTAAATTTGTTCTTAAACAAGTTATTCAATATTAAGAATTTGGTTTAACTGTATAAGCTGTATATGGAGTTGCTTTGCTTTTTACTGAACTGGTGTAATACATTTTCATTTTTTTTTAGATGCACCTGTATATATTATCTAAAATATATTCTCATATGAAGTAAACACTTATTAGATATAATAAGATATTACATATATAGTATACTGGTGTTCAGCGGGGTTGAAGTCAGGGCTTTGAGTCTGTGGCCAGTCAAGTTTCTGCAACCACAAACGTTTCATTTGCACTATGTTATGTAACTTTAATACATTTTTTATTGCATTTGTAATAAAGTTCAATGTCAAGGGAAGAAAGTGGCAGAAACCGACAGACGTTTAAACTCATAAAACTATAAACTTTAATCATAAAATAAACAACTAACAAAATGAAAGTAACCAGCAGACCCTCATGAGCGACTGATTCATAAACGTAAACAGGACATCAACTTAAATGTCCCTGGTCCTCTCTCGTCCTTCACCCTCAACACTCCTCCTCCTATCCTTCTGGATCTCCTCCGTGGGACTCAAGACCTCTCTATCCATTGATGTAGCTAAGACATGTATGCTTGATGCAGTCCTTTCCCATATGTCATGTGTCATATTACATATTATAGCTGTGACTTAAAGGGCACCTATTATGCTTTTTTTTTTATTATATATATTTTTTACATGTTTAAACATAAATGTGTGTTGGCAGTGTGCACTCTATAAGGATACACAACTGTTGATGGACACAGCTGTATTAGCAGAGACCCTGTCTTGAGCGAGCCGCACACAATCTGCCATGTTCATCTTCACACTAGATTATTTAAAATCAGCATTCAAGTAATACATTTCTTCTAATTAAAGCTATAGACTTTATCCGATCTGGAGTAGTGAGGGATTTTCTGTTATTTTGTGCTGTCAATCGGTTAAAAAATTAAATCGCGTTAATCACAGTCATGGACCAATTGTGCGGGAAAACCGTGATCCTGGCAACACTGGTTCGCTGTAACCCTTATCAAATATGAGTAGGCTATACATATCTCTCAGATTCTGTAATCAGAAAGCCCCCCCCCTCCCACACACATGCACTCACCCAGCATGCTCTGCAATAGAAACTCTCACATGCTGATGTGTGACTCTGTGGTTATTATAACTGATTATATGTATTTATCTGAACTAGAGCTAAATTTAATTCTGAATTGGATTCTCATTGTTTAATTATGTAATTGGCATGATACATTCTTACCTGACAAATAAAATGTTATATGTGATTTATTGTGAAATCATTATGACTAGTAGATCATGTGGAGGCTGATGTTTCCTCAAATCTACGGTCAGGATAGTACACACTGAAGATACCTGGATGAATGGAGCAGTAGGCACTTCATCAGTGATCTTTTGATACAAAACCGCTTGTTTTGCTGCTTGATATTGCAAACTGGTGTATCTTACCATGTTATTTTAATGTATTATCTTAATTATGAACACAATGGTTTGTAATGCAAACAGTTTTACCGTTTACTGCACGTTGTTCTCGTTATTTCCCGATATAGCAGCTAATGACCCAGAAGTCTCACACATTCACAGAAAACAGCTTCTGCCTTGAAAAATAAGGTGGATAGAGAAGGTACATTTAGTTCTTTTTAACAACTAAAACAATCCTATGCTCTTGTTTCTGCACATTTTTCCCATTATTTGCAAGTTAAGACTTTGTTAAGAAGCACATTTCAGACTTTAAAGTTTTGCATTTAAATCCCACTTTAGAGAGAATTGTTAATGTTCACCCTGGTACGACTGGTAGTGTCTCAAACTTATACAAATTACTGTTTGTTTTGTGTTGTTCTCTTTCCCTTTAAACTCACCCTGCTGTGACTTATAATATAAATATGCCATATCTTACCTTATGTGTGTCTTTACAGGTAAGTTTCGACGTTCTTTTGACTCCATACAGGATGTAAATAAATAATAACAGGACTATAAATAACTTTTATCATTGTTTGTTGTACTGGTGGTGTAAAGGAATAAAGATGACTCTTACAGCATGTTTAATGGTTTTTATTTGATTATTTGTTACTGCATTATTTTGTCATGACTTTATTTGAGAGGGCCCACAATAATTAACTCATTATTAACTACCCATCCACTAACATTAACTCATGATTTGTTAATGCATTATTTTGTCATTTACTTGAGGGGGCCCAATCATAATTAATTCACTTTTAACTACCTACTAAACTCAGCTCATGATTTATGTTATACTTACTATCAAATACAGATGTATTTAGCCCAGTTAAGAGAGAAGTACACTCTCTACACACATGACTGTGTGTCCCCTCATAGATCCACATCTATTATCAAATTTGCTGATGATACTGTGGTTCTGGGCCTCATTTCCAACAATGATGAGACCGCATACTTGGATGAGGTGGAGAGACTTACATCATGGTGCCAGGACAACTGTCTCTCTCTGAACGTGAGCAAAACTAAAGAGCTGATTGTGGACTTCAGAAAGAGACACCTGCTGCCCTACACTCCTCTTATGATCAGTGGGACCCCTGTGGAGAGAGTAAGCAGCTTCAAGTACCTCGGCGTAAACATCTCCGAGGACCTGACTTGGACTACACACATCCAAACACAGGTCAAGAAAGCCAGGCAAAGACTGTACCATCTGCGACAGCTGAGAAAATTCAGGGTCTCACCAACAATCCTGAAAACTTTCTATTCAGGGACCATAGAAAGTGTTTTGTCTCAGTGCATCTCAGTGTGGTATGGAAACAGCTCCAGTCAAGACTGCAAAGCCTTGCAGAGAGTTGTGCGCTTAGCTGAGCGTATCTCTGGGTCGGCTCTCCCCTCTCTGCAGGACATCTACATCAAACGATGCAGAGGCAGAGCTGACAAAATCATCAAAGATTCAAATCACCCTGGAAACTGTCTTTTCACTAGGCTGCCATCTGGTAAGCGCTTCCGCTGCCTGATGGCAAAAACAGAGAGACTCAGGAGGAGTTTCTTCCCCACGGCCATCAGGCTCCTGAACTCAAAGTCAGCCTCTTAAAAACATCATCTGACTTACTTCAAATCACTAATCACACACTCATTATTAATCTCTACCTCATAACTACCTCATAACTGTCAGTGTCATTTGCTCATTTGCACACTTGCACACTTGCACACAACACGTTCTGTATCTTGTAAATCGTATCTTATTTTTATATTTATTTTATTTTTTGTGATTGGCTGCTTCATGTCAACCATGTATAACCTGTTGCACATTCCTCTCTGTACAGTCATGCTCATATTAATATTTAATTCTACAGCTTACTGTCATGCACATTCTTACATTTTATATTTTATTCTTTACATCTTATTTTTCATTCATCTTATCTTATGTTTACTTCCCTTGTGTTGTTTTTTCAATATTTGCACTGTCCATGGAGCGGACCCGACTCTCATTTCACTGCTGGTTATACAGTCTCTGTATAGTCGTGTATGTGACAAATAAAACTTGAAACTTGAAACTTGAACTTGAAGTGTTGTGGATTTTCAAGAAGTCAGAGAGTGGAGGTACAGGATCATCACGGCCTGCGTCTGGATGGACAGTTTTCAGGCCTTTCTTTAGGATTGTTCTACAAATGTTATTTATAGATTTTGCGGTTTTATTTTTATTTAGCTGTTTATAAGTCACAGCAGGGTGAGTTTAAAGGGAAAGAGAACAACACAAAACGGACAAGATCAATCATAAAGATGAAGATGTCAAAAGCACAAATTATGATATTAAATTATTTTAATTTATTTCAAAGCCAGAGTATTTCTTATTCTTTCTTTGATTTAGTTTACCCATTAATGTTAATTAATGCATTAACTTAGTGCATTAGTACTAGGCATTAGTACATGATTATTCATGTAGGCCTACCCTTATTGTAAAGTGTTACCATTATCACTTTGTTGCTCATGTACAAACATTTTTGTTTGTAAAGCACTTGAAGAAACCTTCTACATTTAATTTAATTTAATATTATTATTTTTAGATATTTTTTTTTTTATTTTTTTTTTTGGGGGGGGGGGTGTTCTAATATACAGCTTTAAGTACTTGGCTGTGATAACATGTACAATGTTACTGCTTAGGAAGTTTGATGTTTTTCTCAAGCTATTATGGCATTGTGTGTTGTTTTTAAGAAAATTAAAATAAAGAGAATGTTATGTGCGGTGCGGAGTAAAGCGCACGACGAAGGAGCATAGGAAATAATAGTATTTTAATAAACAATCCACGGAGTAGAAACAAGTAGTACTGCATCAACACGTAGACATGAAATAATAACTGACAAACTCAAAGTCAAAAGGCAGGAACTTATAAAGGGCAGATAATGAGGACTGAACAGGTGAACACAATGATAATTAAACAGAACGGGGAAAACTAGGTCACAGGGGAAAACAGACATGTAACAGAGAAAGCGATCAGAACTGGTGAGTTTGTGATCGTGAGATCCACTTAAGACAGACATACACTGTGCGATTTTCGTCCGATTTCGAGCCGAGTTCTGACTCTGCGACTGTTTTTTGAGTCGGGCCGAATTTCAGCTTTGTCGTGCGTCGTTTGTCGTGCAGTGTTCGTTCAGTGTACAGGGGGAAACGAGAAGCGATCAGTCTCTCCCGACAGGCAATCGGACGGTCGGATGATTTTCTGACATGTCAGAAATGCTGGTCGCTCTATCGCACACACGAACCGACTGCCCTAAACTCAGTGCTTTTCCCTCACTGCGCATGCGCGAAAATAGAACTTTAACCATTTAATCTTTATTGCAGCAAGAAAGAAAACGACAAGAGGGAGATTTTTGATAAAATAATGTTATTATCACGGGAAATGGCAACCATTGTCCAGCATTTTGCAATTAGTGATAAATACATATGTCTACGACAAAATTATAAATATTTTAGTTTTAAACCATGAAGGCGAGCCAGTGCTTACCACACAAACAATTCGCAAACTTCATGAGTGTAATGCCCGAAGAAGAAGTTTTAAACTCCAGTCAATTCTTAAAGCTACAGAAAGTGAAAGTAAAAACTGACCGAGCTCTCGGCATCTGTTGCTGCATAACGACACATTCTCTCAGAGGAGACGGAAGATATGGGTAGTATTGGGTTTTGTCTTCATTTATTTTCTAAAAAAAATGAATAATAAAAATATATAAAAATCCCTTATGGCTGATATACGTAGTGAAAAAAAACACAACAATAGAATCGAAGTATTTCGTGTTAAACAAGTTGTTTTTGGAATTTCCTTGTCTGTAATAAAGGTTTTATTTTCATTGACTGAATATATTCATTAAGCTGTTCATTCAGTGTTCAGAGTCTGGACATAGGCTAGATCAGGGGTCTCCAACCCTGCTCCTGGAGAGCTACCGTCCTACAGATTTCAGCTCCAACCCCAATCAAACACACCTGAACCAGCTAATCAAGGTCTTCAAGGCTACTTGTTAATTTCAGACAGGTGTGTTGGAGCAGCGTTGGAACTGAAATCTGCAGGATGGTAGCTCTCCAGGAGCAGGGTTGACGATCCCTGGGCTAGATAGATGGTTGAGCATTTTAATTATAGGCCTGTTAATTATGGAATATATCTAAATGTTTTAAATAATCTAAATTAATCTTTTATTATCCGCGCCGAATTATTTCGGGCCAAATTAATTGTAGTAGACCTATATATTTAATCATAAAACTACCATACTAATAATAGTAATAATTTAATACATTCATTGGAAATGCCAATTTCTCAGGATATCACCAATATTTATTTTTTTAAGTTATCTCTGGCTATCGTCCATATACGGTGTCATCGTCCAGCAAGCGCCCACAGGTGCCAAGTCCGCATATCGCGACTTTGGGCTTCTTTTTTTGTAAAGTTGAGGGAAAAAATCCCTGGTCTCGGGTTGCGGTTTTTTGGGCTTATTTTAAAAAAATATGGTTGCTTGTTAAGGAAATCTGACAAGCCATTTCGTTTCTTTATTTATGTTCGCCTTATTCTCCAATGCATTGATTGACACTCTGTCTGCTCGCAGTTAATAGCACCAGTGCAATAATATAAGAGAGTAATTTGTCATATGTTCTTCTCCTCAGTGGAGAAAAATCACATTCAGAAAGACTCGTGACACTGTAATCAAGCGATGATAGAAGAAGAGGTAGAGGAGAGGGGTCAGTTTCTTTTAGCCTAATTCTTACAATGTTTTTGTAATGTATTAATTATCACGGGCTATAATAAAAAACAAGTAGTAATACTGAGTAAATACATTTGGTTTGAATAGTATGGCAAGATGTCTTAAAATGTATTTATTTTTTAACATTTAAACTTAGACCACATTATTAGATTACCTTTTGACTTCATGAATACACATAAATGACATCTTAAGGATTTAAAAAAATATTTTTATAATCTTTTGAATAATATTATATAATATTTTCTACTAGTTTTCTGCATGTGTTTTTTTCCTTTCTGCACTCCATTTGTATCTGCAATCACACAAATGCAGTTTCAAAGCCAGTGGTATTAAAGCAGTATATCATCATATCATTCCTGATTCAGAAGTAGCTGTACATTTTCAAAACTCTTGTAAAACAACTAGTCTTTCTTTCAAAACATGATCTTCTGCTTTCATTAAAGCTATACACATTTTCAGTCCACATAATCATTGTTTCAAAACACAAGATTATTATGTTTAATGAGAACATTTGGTTTAATCACCATTATCCAAATCAGAAATGAATAAGAAGTGCTACAGAAACTATAGAATCTGTAGAAATCTACAGATGTACCAAATGATTCACTGATTAACTATTGAGATCAGTTGTATTAAATAATTAACAAATATATTAAACTGAATGAGAAGAGATGCAAATAAAAAGTTTGACAGTAATATTATGAATGTCAGTTACTGTGAATGAAACATAGGGTAGACTGGGGGAAAATGACACAAAATACTGTTTTTCCCAAAATAATCACATTTATACAGTATATGATGTGAGAACAGTAGGACATGTAGATAGGGAGTATGTGTTATTTAAGAAAAATAGAAATATTTTTTCAGAATGACAATTTTTTCTCTCAAACCTAGTCAGTGGGGTAAAACGCCCCATGCAGGGGGCAATGAGCAATTACTGTAGTTATTCTGTTCTGAACATCAAATCCTTTGTTTTTCCAGCAAATGTATTCTAACTACTGTAGTTGGTTGAATAAAAATATTTGGACTTTATAATTAAGAATTGCCTCAAGTTAGCATCAGGTATAGTTAGATAGCCAGTTAGCGTCAGCAAACTATTTTTTTTTTCAAATAGGCTATAATAATTTTGCAATTCATAATTATTGATTATATTCTTTTTAATTTTAAGCTAAAACTGCCTGTACTCTGATTTTGCTGTAAATGACTGGGGGGCATTTCACCCCACCCATGGGGGTACAGTATTTTAAAACACTTATGTTGTGTAGACAAAAGGATACTTTGTGATTTTAACACTGAATTAAAAAAATGCTTACATGTTTGAAAACAGTGCACTTTTGATGATCTGTTGTAATATTAGTACTAAGAGTTTTGATCATTTAATACTTGCTTGTGAAAAATGTGCCAAAATAATTAAAAACTGTAAATGTGTCTGAACTGACGCTGAGATTCAGATCATGTACACAAATAACATGAACTCAACAAAAGAAGGAAAGCATTTCTGATTAAACAGAAAAAGCTCATCATTTAAAGTAGAATAAAAAAATGAAATCATGTATAAAAAATTCTCACCTTTGAGCTGTAGAATGTTTATAAAATCATGCTGAATATGTATTATAACAGCCAGTGCTTCTTCTGTTCAGATACTCCCCTTATATTCTGTTTGTGCATAAATCTGTTAAAAAATACACAGATATTAGTTAAAGTGAAATTTTACATTTGTTAGTGATTATTGTGCAATATTGATTTACCAATCAATTTCACTATGTTTAAAACTGTACACATCACTGTTCAAAATTAATAATAAATAATACTCTTCACAAAATGGTTAAAGATAAGTATTTAATTATCTTGTGATGAGCTATGAAAAGAGAAACTCCACTGCTTGTGAGGTTAAGATATGAGTTATAGGATACAGAATGTTACATATGCTACCGTTTTATAACATATTCACCCATGTCACGCATTATATCAAAGTTACTGCTCCTCTGTAAGTCTCTGCATGTCTCATATATTCTTGACCTGGTATAAGGACTCTAGCTGCTGTATTTTGGATAAACCGGAGCTTGTTTATTGAAGTTGCAGGACAATCAGCTGTTAGTGTATTACAGACCTGTCCTAGAGGTCATTAATGCATGAACAAGCTTTTCTGCCTCAGAAAGAGGTTATATGTTCTCTATCTAGGTGATGTTTCTAATGTGGAAGCAGGCTGTTTCTGTAGCATGAAAAATATGATTTTCAAAAGACAAGCAGATGTCTAATAAAACAGGACTTGAGCTGTAGAGATGAAGTAAGCTTTCCTGTAGCTCAAATGGTAGAGCATGGCGCTAGCAACGCCAAGATCATGGGTTCGATTCCCAGAGAAAGCAAGAGCTGATAAAATGTAAAACTGTAACTTGAATGCAATGTAAGTCACTTTGGATAAAAGCGTCTGATAAATGCATAAATGTAAATGTAAATGTAAGTATCAGCACTTCCTTCTAGATGCAGATTGTATTCCAACATATTATGATTTTGGTCCAGTGAATTATATGTTTTTAATCAGAATTGAATAGAAGAAAATTACTGATAATTCAGTCTTTAATATCTTAATTGTTAACTTGGATAATTTAGAAATGTCACATGGTCTGAAATAAATAGTAGTTTTCATTCCTAGTATTTTTTACATGTCAAATTTGCTTCAGCTCCTTTGTAAAGCAAGTTTTACTTATTTTTATGCTCATTAATTTTGTTATGACTAAATAACTCTAGCTCTGCATGAGTCTGACCCAGATTCAAACACGTTAAATGCATCAGTCTTATTTTTCTGTTCTCGCTGCACGATCATACTTCTCAGTTCCTGGTCGTTGGTCAAATAAAAAAAAATAAAAAAATAACTAAACCTTTCAGTCTTACTATAACAGTCCATTTTTTCCGCATCAAAATAAATAAATAATAATAATAGAGAATCTGGTTTTGAGTGAAATAAGTATGCATAAATATAACATGTATAACATGTTATATTTAACTTACAAGTATAACATGTAAGTTAAAAATGGCTCTCTATTTGGCAGGTATTGTGTTAAAGACACCCTTTTTATTCATGCAGTTATAACTGCTTATTAATGTTTTATAATGCATTTATAAATGAGCTATTAGTTATTAATGAACACCTACAAACCCTTTACAAAGAGAACCGTAATGTAAAGTGCTACTGTATTATTTTCACACAACTGAATGTTTTGCTCGTGGAAAGTTTCTACATCTTCTCTACACTTTCCAATAAAGTGTGTGTGTGTGTGTGTGTGTATTCCCTGTAAACCATATATACTGTACACACACACACACACACACACACACACACACACACACAGAGAAATGGTATATAAAAGCCATGTAGAGAGTATTTTAATGTTTAATGTTACAGCTTGGTATTGAAAGTGATGAATAAGAATAAATTGCACAGGATTGTGAGAAGGGTGGAAAACAATAATAATAGGACACCAGCAAACAAACCATATTTTACAAAATAACTCCTGCATGAGCTTCACCCAGATTCAAACACGTGTGTGTGTGCGTGTGTGCGTGTGTGTGTATTTCCTGTAAACCATATATACTGTACACACACACACACACACACACACACACACACACACACAGAGAAATGGTATATAAAAGCCATGTAGAGAGTATTTTAATGTTTAATGTTACAGCTTGGTATTGAAAGTGATGAATAAGAATAAGTTGCACAGGATTGTGAGAAGGGTGGAAAACAATAATTGGACACCAGCAAACACAGCTTGATAAACCGTGTTTTCAGCAAGAGTTATCTCTGATTCAACTCTCACTTTACTCTGAATTAGTAAAGCTTTCATCTGGAAGAAGATATTAGATTATAAATACTCTCTTACCAGTGGCAGATAGAATATTAAAAGTGTACCCGTCTTGTATGATTGATTATTGTTTGTCTTGATTGTGTATGTGTAAGTTTGTGTTTTTATGAGAAGCCGAAGGAAATTGCTGAGTAAAGTTTAATTCATCAATCAGTCAATCATACAGTGGACAGATAGTAAAGTTTAGAGTTGATTTTACATTCAGACACCAGAGAAGATGAAACTGTATTATGTGATAAAATATGTTTCATCTTTAACATCATAAATACTCACGGTTTGGATTGTGTCTATTAATGCTGCTCTTTCTGACTCGTCTCAGTGTCTGTTTCTCTCCTGGTTCATTAGATTGTCTCTTGTCCTCTTTTTCTCTTGTTCTGATGTTCAGTTCTCCTGCAGTTTGTGATGCTCCACAGATCTTCTGACATAATTTAATTTATCTTAAATTTTATCATCTGTTGAAAAAATAGAGATACAATTTATTTTGTTTAGTTTCATTATAATGCAAACAAGATATTTATGTCCAGAATTAATAATAAAAAGCTGTTTAGAACATAATTAGAAACAACAGTGTCAATCCATCGTGCTGAGCTGAAATTAGGAATCTCCGCTGCTGTGAGATCATTAACCCACAGAGACGCCTCTTCTCTGAGCCTAAAGAGGAAACTACTGGTGGGTGGTGGGATTTTCTCAGGTGCAACACAATTCAGTTATATTGTAGTTAATTATTAGAAAAAGTGTGACTTGTCCTTCTACTCTTGAGTCAATGGAAGCCCACAGAACACTTACGGGAAAGTTAAGTTAAATTTGTCACACAGATAGAGAACAGTTGCACTCATGTTTATGCTAATACTTTTTGAACCATAAAATCTTTTTTTCCTCTGATTCATTGGCTCATGCAGAGTCGAATGTCTACCAAAACTTAAATTTCTACATGTCAAGATTTTTTGCAAGTTTAAATGAATCAAAATCTTACTTTTTCTAACTCGTTCTTATGTGATACTATCTATATTAACTGTTTTATTCCAAGTAAATGGAGTTTACACAGATCACCAAATCAAAACCTCTGAGGCTGACAAATATATGTCCACTGTTTTACATCATTTTCACTTTTTCTATTAGTGTGTATTCAGCTGGGATGAAACCAAAGTATGATCGCTCTGATGGGCTTCCACTGGTCCTGAAGATGAATGAAGAAGACCCTGAAGATGTTGATATTCCTCCAGAACTGATCCTGGAGATCTCAATAGAGCACCCAGATTCATTCAGGACTGTTCGGACAATATTTGCTGTGTACAACTATAAACTGTTCTTATGGTGAAATATATTCTTTACAGACTGAACATCGGCTCAAAACTTCCAACCGCTGCACGCAAACTACATCTCTGGGCTGTATGAAGCAAACTGTCGTGCTAATGTAAAGGTAAAGACGATTAGAGTCATAATAACAAATTGCGCGTACCTAATGTAGCCTATGACACTCCTGTGTATCAGAGTCGTACATTAGGCACGCGTTATATGATTCACGAACTGCGCGCTCTCAGGGCTCTGATCCCTTTGTGTGAAATTTCAATATTTGCATAGTTGTCTAAATTAATATCCTGTGCGTGTTTTATAATGGATGCTCACCTATAAAAGAGAATCTTGTGAGGCTTGTTATAGACATGTGCGCATCAGACGCGCTCTGTTCACTGATCCCGTCTTCAGATCGATGTGTTTCAACAGATTTAACATTTATTTGCTGTATTTTTCATTTGTATGTTTATTTTTTTTAATGGATACAAACAGTAGGCTATATTTTCAGTCAGTCCAGTTCAATGGGACAGGTGTAGTGAGTGGTCTTTTGGCATCTCCCTGTTGTCCTGTTTGGTATGGCAGGTTTATATTATTTTATATAGGTTTACAGCATTTATATTATTTTAAAAAGTTAGAATTGAGCAGAGGGTTTCCTTTTAAGTTATGAAGTATAGCTTTAATTTAAAGTTTGATTGAATTTTGAGGGTTTTTTGGGTTTTTTTATGACATGCAGTAGAAGAATAATAAGGCAAAACAAATGTTTTGGTTAATAAAGAAAGTTTAAAAATAAACACTTTTCTCTCTGCTGCAGAAGTACAGTATAAGAGGAAATGTCAGGGGGGTCTTGCAAAATTGACCGGAGAAGGAGGGGGACCCCGGAGTAAAAAAGGTTGGGAACCCCTGTGCTGGACTAACTGAGACTTGTCATGGCACTTGTGTACTGTTGCTCTCTCGATGGTCTGATTGCTTCTATTGTTCTCCTCATTTGTAAGTCGCTTTGGATAAAAGCGTCTGCTAAATGATTAAATGTAAATGTAATAATGCATATGCATTGTTATTGCTTATTTATAAAAACATGCATCATATGAAAAGACATACTGTACAGTACAACTCATTCATCCTGTCTAAACTGTGTGTATAAATGAACTATTAATACAAGACATGCACTGTTTAATCAGGGACTGAATTTGATGAATATTCTGCTGGTTGGACAAAAGGAACCACAGCTTTCTAAAGAGAGAAAACACTCTCAGAACTAGAACACACACAGCTGTCCATATTACAAGTTACTGAGTCTGATCTATTTGAATTCTCTTTATTCTCTGTGTATGATGTGTAATATCTCACCTTACTGTCAGTCAATATGGATCATGAGAGTCTAAAAATCACAAATACAAACATATGATTATCTTCATACAGCTTATATAACAGATGAAACGACAGTTTAGGATTTATCAAGACTGTATAGTCATTTAGGTGACAGGTAATTCATGAGTAGCTTAAAATGAAAAAATATTATATACAGCTGTGCATAATTATTTGGAAGTTTATAATAATAATAATAACAACAATAATTATAATTATTATTATTCTTAGAAGTAAAATGGCCAAAAAGAGATTTAAGTGAGACGACTGTCAAAAATGATGAGAAAGAGAAAGACATATCTTGAACTGGTGCTCATCCCTCAAGAGTTATTCATACATAAACCTTCATTTATTTCATGACATATTTCAAGTTTTTCACAGTTAATGTGTGTCTTTCTTCTCAAACTATTTTTTGAGGCCCTGCTTCTCTAATGAGAAAATAATTGTCTGTTGATCACGCTTTCATTTGGAAATTTCTAGAGTATTGCTTCCTTTTCAATATAATTTTGCCATAGTCCTGTAGTCTAGGATGTGGTAACACTGTAACTGTGTGAAATCACACACTTCTGCTTATATGAAAGACTCGATACACTGTTAAAAATAAAGGTGATTCACCTTTTAGTGTCTAAATGGTTCCATAAAGAACCTTTAACATCTGAAGAACCTTTCTGTTTCACAAAAGCTTCTATGTTGTGAAAGAAGGTTCTTCAGGTTATAAAAAGGTATAAAGAGATGTTCTTTTAAAGAACATTTGACTGAATGGTTCTTCTATGGCACCGCTGTGAAGCACCTTTATTTTTAAGAGTGTACCTTTATAAGTACTAGTGCTGTTCTCGCTGATTAACTAATATTCTTATAGATGTTCAAACTGTTGAAATGATTCACACAGACACAGACACGCCGCTCACATCTGTAAGTGTATTTCATCTGTGTTGCTGTGACTTATAATTTGTGGATAATTTCATTCAAAGTCATTTATAGTCATTCATTAGCAGTGTTGGGGGTAACGCATTACAAGTAACTCGAGTAACGTAATAATATTACTTTTTTCAAGTAACTAGTAAAGTAACGCATTACTTTAATTTACAAGAAAATATCTGAGTTACTTTTTTCCCATTTATTAACTGATAGTGCGCTGTGTGAACATGTTACTGTAGTTCTAGACTAAATATGAATGTGCATTAATTCATCTCACTAACAAAAGATTTAGTATTCATCAAAATTAATTTAAACAGTGAAATGCAAACTCAGAATATGACGCAAACCTGCAATAATTAAATATGTTAAACAACACAAATGTATCTAATCCCATTTTATTAACCAATGTCTTTGCTGCTGACCTTTGATGATCCAGTTCAATCATACTAATAATCAAAAATGACTTTAGATAAACTATAAACTAAGAGTGTTGAACAACTTCTCCTGCGTTCTACTGTACAGACGTGAATTACACTTCTTTCAGGCTGAGGTTTATTCATTACACTTTTTGGTGTGAAAGGGCTTTACATTTGCTATAATTACAACTTCTTGTATTAAAAACAATCAAGCCCTGCTCATATTTAAAACTTTACTTTCCTAAAAAAGTAGCTAAGTAACGCAATTAGTTACTTTTTTAGGGAGTAACGCAATATTGTAATGCATTACTTTTAAAAGTAACTTTCCCCAACACTGTTCATTAGTCAGTATATGTAATCAAACCCACAGCCTTGGTGTATCACAAAAACCTACTGTGATTCTGATGATCACCTGTAGAGGGCGACACACCACTGTATTACAGGAGCCACAATCCAGTGCAAATACCAGAGGGATTTTAAATGTATTTATTGTAGGTATTTATTTTAGAAATGAGTTCCTTCATGTACATAAATCTGGATTTGGTGAGAGTTGTTGATGTGATGACAATGATGCAGATTCAGCTTAACAGTGTTTAACTGTTACACAATAAGCAAATAATATGCATTTAAAATATTGTAGACCTTACTTCTACATTTATTAAATTATTATATCTCTTTGTCACTGTGGTGATTTATGTGTTCCTGATATACAGTATAAATAGACTTTGATGCATGAGCTTTCACATGCTGATTTTGTTTCTTTAGTAAATAAACATACAAAGGGTTGATTTGACGCTGTATTTTATTGCTCTTTCTTTACCACTGATTGGCCCTTGAACAAAATCTTGAAACAAAATGCATTGAACTTTCACTTTGATCTTGTTTTGCTGTGTGTAATCGGGGTATTTTTTAAAGAAAAAATTTAATTCTCTCTTTTTTTTCTTTCTACTAAGAGCAGACGCTGGTTTCATTCTTAACACTTTAGTTCTGAGACCAATTCTCAGTATTAACTAGTTGCCTATTAGCATTAGCATATTACTAGCATGTTGACTGAACTAACAACTTCCTTACTAGTCATAATGGGTGCAGTATTACACACCAGGGCCGTTGCTAGTGGGGTGAAAGGTGGGGACAATTCTAGGGGCCCCCACAAAATCCAGGAATTATACTACATAGGCCCATGTTCTGTGAATAATTCTAATATTTTATTAGTTGTATAACTGAGATATTATGAAAACCACAAAAAAGCATGCAATTTGGTTCCATGCGTGTATATTGTACAGTATACGATATGTGTGTGTGTGGGGGGCCCACATCAAAATTTTTCAGGGGGCCCCCAATCCTCTAGCTACGGCCCTGATTCACACAGATGCTGTCAGCAATGCATTGGCTCAGTTTGCTTTGACACCAAAGATAAAACTAATGGATGGGGTTTGGTTATATAGCCCCTCCATCACTGCAGGTCTCTGCTGAAGTTTGTTACACTAGCACAATTACATTTACAGAAAGCTGTGGTCAACATGAGCCTAAAATGCAAAATTAGCTCCGTAAAATACATTTACAAATATATAAACATAAAATAACATTTGAAAAGTTATTTATACTCGCAGCATGTGAAAATGAAAATGTTAAATACAGTTAGAAAATGCTAAAAAAAAGAAGTGTTAAATACAGGTTAATTTGTGTTCTCATATTTATTTTTATTCTTGTAATGTGTTTTTGTAAAGTCATAAATGTGTTATAATTTTGTTTTATCTGTTTGCTATTTGCAAGGGTTACTATTCTCTTTCATCATGTGATTTTTGGTGAATTGATTTTAATAAGTTAGTGTATGGAACCCACAACAATTACAAAACAAAAACATGCAAAAATATGTTGTCCCCATTTTTTTAAGTCGTAAGATATTTTGAGTCAATCACAACACTCACTGCGTTCTCCCAGCTTTTATAGGTGCAAAGACCCGTCTCTTACAGTATATCAAATTTGTCATTTGTTTTTATCTCCTGCTATAATAAAGAGAATTTTAGAGTGCAGACCTTGAGTTACGTTTGATATAAGATATTTTGAGGAAATGTCCCTGGTTTTCATTTCAGAAATCTGGATATCATGATGTTCATGTACACTACGATATTAACATAACACTTCCAGAATAATTTCACTAATTGATTCATTTTGGAATTGTAGTAAACCCTCATGATAGTTTATGGTGATAGACAAAAACATTTTTCCTGAAGGTCTTTTAGAATATTTTTATTATATATATTAAATTGCAACAATTCTCTTGTAAAGTCAACTCTAAAGCAGAAGTCCATGTGATTTTTCTGAGCTGTAATACTGATGATGAACACAGCAGTCTTCTTTAATTATATGGAGAATCACAGTATGCTTCTTTTTCTCAAGGTTTACATGCTTTGATAATTTAGCCTAATCTTCAAGCATCATATCAAAGGGCCATACTCATAATTTCACCAACTGTAAAGCAATTTTAGTCTTCAAATAGATGAAACATATTTTGAGTATAGGCCAATCTCACAGAGAGAAGGACTGATGAACTAATGTTCTTATTCTTACTAATATGTGCAAACTGATGAAATTATTTGCTATGATTTATTTTATGCTTTGGTATCTCAAACCTCCAAAACATAAGGTGGTGCAACTGTCTGCGCAATATGAACAAATATGTCTTTAACAATATAAAATGGTGTTTTAGTGACAATAAATTCTAAATAAAATACTGTGGCATGATTTTGTTGGAAACCTTTCCTATAAACATGTTGTTATGAGTGATGAAAAGGGACTTTTTGAGGCAAGAAATTAAACATCAGTCTGGTTCGTGTTTGTTTGTTTTGCACATCTACAGTAAATTAAAAACCTGTTTTTCTGTATTTGTTGTCAAAGCTTTAGTAAATAACTAATTCAAACACATTTCTCCCTTTGGCCATTAAAATAAACAATACAACACAATTCAAAAATAGATAAGAAATGTTTTTATAAGAACTATGAATTTGTTACAGTAAAAGTAATTTCATGCTTAAAAAACAACTATTCATATTTGTATCACTATGAAATGTTATAGTAGTTGAAATAATGTAAAAAAACATTATGTGCAGAAAGAATTTGTTTTCATTATCTATAGCATCATACAGTAAAAACCCATAAATCAATCAATCTTTGTAAGTGGCTTTGGATAAAAAGGGCCATACTCGTCAGTGATCATAAGCTTGTTTCAGAAATCACAAAACCCATTTTTACACATTCATCTTATGCAGTCAGTCATTGAAAAAATATATTTTCACTCAGAAATTATTTGAGAAATAATTGCAAAGAAACTGTAAAAAAAAATAACTTTTGTAAAATTGTAAAAAAAAGGTAAAGAAACTGAAATAGTATTTTCTTAATTTATTAACAACTTCGAAAAATCTTTTTTTACAGTGAATGACGCTAATATGGGTTGACTATACAGGTCTATAATTTCTTAATATCGAATAACACTATAAACAAAATAAAATACAGAGCTTAATCAGAGACTGAATATAAAGAATATTCTGGTCCGGTGAAAGGAGCTGCTCCTGTCTGAAGAGAAAACACTCTCAGAACTATAACACACATACAGTAACTCACAGTATAATAGAGTACACATTCATACTGTCAGTATAATATGATTTAGTGTATTTAGTCTGTGTGTGATCAGTGAGAATCTCACCTCATCTGAGAGTCACTCAGAATAAAACCGTCTGCATCATCAGAAATTAGACATTAAAAACACAATCATCTGATTATCCACGTAGTTTTTATATAGTGAATAAATGGTAAATTATGTATTGATGAAAGACATGTTACAGTGATTTATATTTAATATCATGAATACTCACAGTTTGGTTTTCCACTATTAATGCTGCTCTGTCTCATTAGTGTCAGGGTGTTTTTCTCTCCTGGTTCAGTAGATTGTCTCTTGTTCTCTTTGTTTGGCATTTTTCCTTTTCTGTCTGTTTTATTCTCTTTCGGTTTGTGATGCTCCACAGATCGTCTGGCATGAATTAATTTCTTGTAATTTTTTTTTCCATTATCTGTTAAAAAATTGAGATAATATAAACATCATTGTGTCCAGAATTAATATTAAAAATACCCTTTAAGTGTCATACAGTGATGTGACATTTGTGATGAGCTGGAATGGGGGCAGTCGTGGCCTATAATGGTTAGAGTTAGGTATGTAATATTTCTATATATGTACCAGCAGAAATTGTGGGTGTGGGGAGTGAATATCCGGCGCTAATTTCCACCTTCAATACACAACTGAAGAGAGACCTTTAAGCAAGAACCAAACTTGCTGTGTGGGTGGGTGTGGGTGTGTGTGGGTGTGTGTGTGGGTGTGTGTTCACTGTGTGTGTGGGTGTGTGTGTGTGTGTGTTCACTGTGTGTGTGGTGTGTGTGTGTGTGTGTGTTCACTGTGTGTGTGTGTGTGTGGGTGTGTGGGTGTGTGTGTGGGGGGGGGGGGGGGGGGGGGTGAAATGCACAGCACAATTTCCATGTAGGCCTATAGGTCACACATTTCACTTTCACTTAGGGAAATTCCTGCACTTCAGTTCTGAGATCTGCTTTTAAAGTGTCTGAATAAAAAATAAAACTTACACTACCAGTCAACAGTTTTTGAACAGTAAAAGTTGTAATGTTTTTAAAAGAATCTACTAAGCCTGCTACAGTAAAAGCAGTAATATTGTGAAATATTTCTACTATTTAAAATAACTGCTTTGAATATATTTTAAAATGTAATTTATTCCTGTGATCAAAGCTGAATTAGTATAGTTGTGTATATACTTATATTTATAGCTCCTCTAATAAGGCTACAGAGCACTGCAGCATTAGCAACTCATTCACAGAAAGATCTCCTGGTCTTTACTGTTGAGTTTTACTCACTGCTCAGTATTTCCTTACTTTGCTTTTTTGTGCGTTTCATTGCTATTGTGTTTTCATATTATATCAGGGCACTGAATGTTTGCTTGAAGTCAAGAATTTGTCAAAGCATTGTTTGTGTGACAGGTTTAGCATTTCAAATGTGTTCTTGTAATGTCTATCTCCTTTTGCACTCTCCTGGTGAGTTGTCTGCTTTACAGGTCCTTCTCACAAGTCACAGTCTAAATATGTGACCCTGGACCACAAAACCAGTCATAAGGATCTTTTTTTTGCCCTGAATGAGCGTGAGGTTGATTCATCACATACTGATGTCTGAGCAGGGCCGTCGCCAGAAAATCTTCAGTGGGGGGGCATTTCAGTTTCATAGGGGGGCACACTTTTTTATGATCTCAGAAACAGACATTCTCCAAAACCATAACAACCTGTATTATTACTTAAATTGATCAAGTTCTATATTAAAACATATTTAAAAAGATAGTCTGTCGACTTTTGTGTTATATGTTATAAAGGTGCATCTCAATAAATTAGAATGTCGTGAAAAAGTTCATTTTTTCTTGTAAGTTATTTCAAAAAGTGAAACTTTCATATATTTTAGATTCATTACATGTAAAGTAAAACATTTCAAAAGTTTTTTGTTTTAATTTTGATGATTAGAGCTTACAGCTCATGAAAGTCAAAAATCAGTATCTCAAAATATTAGAATATTTACATGATGATCCCCATTCAGCTGCAGATTTTCTCATACTGCCTTTCACCTGAAACTAAAGAACTTTTGAGTTTGAAAATATAAAGAACAGACTCGTCACAACACTGTTCACTGTTTGTTTGAGTACATGTCATAGACTAACTGGATGATGTTCTCTGTACATTTCTGCCATTTGGACATCATCTTGACATAAACAAATCTAGAAGTCATCTACAATAAAAGAGGTTCAACAGCAGCTTGTTGTTTCTGAGGAGCTCATGAAACATTAGATCCCTGCAGAAGTGAACGAGTGTGATTGTATGCTCCTCAAATTATGAACAAAACACTTCTTTCCCCCACTGAACTTATTATCGGTTATAGAAAGAGACAACATGAAACTAAACACAAATATTTAATTACATATTTGATTATACAGTATATATAATATTAACTGCTTTCATATTTGTCCACTAGATGGCGCAAATAGACTTAAAAATCAAAGGACTTTGGTTTCATATTCAAGACACCATAAAGAGAATCAGAGATCTGAAGCTGAATGAGGATCATAATGTCTCACATGAAGCATAAAGAGATTCATAACACACATCTGATGAGTCTGAATCATATTACAGCATCAGTGTTATATAATCAGCTTCATCAAACTACTTTAGAGAGAAGGAAAGAGATGACACAAACTTGATAACATTTTTAAAAAAGGTACTAGGTATGAATATTGTAATTAATATTAGATGAGTTTGTACAGTTAAATGGCTGAAAGGCCATGCATGACAATTAAGACAGTTTTAACATGTATAAAGTAACACACTATTGACTTTATTAATGTAAAAGTTCTGATGAAATAAGCAATACTATAAGACACACCAAACAGAGAAATAATAGTGAAACAGGCCTAGAAATAAAAGCATAAAAGCATCAGTAGAACAGGGGTTCCCAACCTTTTTTACTCCGGGGCCCCCCTCCTTCTTCGGTCAATTTTGCAAGGCCCCCCTGACATTTCCTCTTATACTGTACTTCTGCAGCAGAGAGAAAAGTGTTTATTTTTAAACTGTTTTTATTAACCAAAACATTAGTTTTGCCTTATTATTATTCTACTGCATGTCATTAAAAAATTAAAAAAACTCAAAATTCCAACAAACTTTAAATTAAAGCTATACTTCATAACTTAAAAGGAAACCCTTTGCTCAATTCTAACTTTTTAAAATAATATAAATGCTATAAACCTATATAAAATAATATAAACCTGCCATACCAAACAGGACAACAGGGAGATGCCAAAAGACCACTCACTACACCTGTCCCATTGAACTGGACTGACTGAAAATATAGCCTACTGTTAAAAAAATAAACATACAAATGAAAAATACAGCAAATAAATGTTAAATCTGTTGAAACACATCGATCTGAAGACGGGATCAGTGAACAGAGCGCGTCTGATGCTCACATGTCTATAACAAGCCTCACAAGATCCTCTATGGGTGAGCATCCATTATAAAACACGCACAGGATATTAATTTAGACAACTATGCAAATATTGAAATTTCACACAAAGGGATCAGAGCCCCGAGAGCGCGCATAGTTTGTGAATCATATAATGCGTGCATAATGTACGACTCTGATACACAGGAGTGTCATAGTCTAAATTAGGCACGCGCAAGTTCGTTATTAAGACTCTAATCGTCTTTACCTTTACATTAGCACGACGGTTTGCTTCATACAGCCCAGAGATGTAGTTTGCATGCAGCGGGTGGAAGTTTTGAGCCGATGTTCAGTCTGTATTTAACAGTGCTGCGCCGAGTCCGAAGCAATCTATCACAGAACACGAGAGAGGCCGTGCTTTGATCATTTTAATTTAACACATTAATAATGAAATTAAACAATTATAGGATCATATTTCAATGAATTTTAAGCCATCTCGCAGCCCCCCTGGAGGATCACTGAGGCCCCCTATGTGGGCCGCGACCCCCCGGTTGGGAACCCCTGATTTAGAGGGATAATCCATGCCTTTTTTATAGTTTGTCACTTTTCAAAAGTTGCCAAATAAATTGTAAACATAGCTAAATTTGTTGCTAGCTAGGTGCTTTTTTTTTTTTAAGTTGCTAGGGTGGTCCGAAAAGATGCAAAATCTAGCAACAACCCAGATAGCAACAGCATGTGGGCCAAGTCTGGCTTAATTCTGGCACTGTTTTATTCACAGTCTGGTGTGAAACAGCATTTGGTTGAGCTCTGGCTGGAGTCTGGCCAACCAAAAAAACTTAAATCAAATTGTATCTGTTTGGCTGAGCCGTGGATGGCATTTGGTCAGCCAGAAAAAGGAAAATATTCGGCTGAGATCAGGGTGGGTTTTGGTTACCTGAAGAGTAAATGAAAGATCTGTGATTGTGATTTAGAGTAAAACAGACTTCTGTAAGATGCTAAGTTCGCAACACTGACACCAGGAGAAATGCTGGTTATGCAATATGTAATTTTTCTTTATATAAATAATGCACCTTTCATCTCCGCAGTTCCACTCGTTCACCAGCAGAGGACCTCATCACTCCACTATTAATCACATCCAGATTCATCACACTTTTTACATCCTCTTTTATTATTATTGTGTGGGCTTTCCCTTTATTTGATAGGACAGAGAGAATCATCTGTAGGTTTGCAGATAATGTATGTTTACTGTAGATTGTTTTATAGTATACTTGTTCAGTCGTATTAAGGTGAAGTCTTGTTGTCCCTGCATCATCAATATTTCCCTCAAATCAGTTTATTTCTCTTCATTATATTAGTTAAATAAGTACAATAAAGTATATGGCACTCTAAACACAGTCTATGTTTATATGACAGTCTGGTTTTGGGATATTTGTCATTTGTAAGTCACTTTGGATAAAAAGTGTATGCTAAATGATTATATGTAAATGTAGATGATTAACTCTTTACTCTAATAGGCCACATTGTATAAAAGGACAGATACATGGTAAGCATCAAATATCCAGAAGCCTATATAAATCATATATTACATTTAGGTGTACTGTAGCTAATTCACTTCAAGATATCATAATTAAAACATTAATGCAGCCTAATATATTTGCCCTAATGAGGAGCCCCTTGGCATTTTGACACTTGACAGAATTAAAAGAGTTAGTACTCAATTGAGTGACTTTAAAACAAGCTTTATTTCTATGTTTTCATGCTTTGAACATTTATTCAGTGCACAATAGTTCCTACATGTGCGCTGTTTTGAGAATGTTCACAGATCACGGTCAGCTTGAATAACATCATCTCCAAAACAAACGTGCATAGCCTGCATACGTTAGCAGAAATCCAGTATATTTTACATTACTATCCTTAATATCATATTTTCAGGCTCACGCAGATTTATTCTTAAGACGTACTTCCGGTGTTTCCAGCGGAGTGATTCGTGTAACCTGCGCGTGCTGTGATCTGCTGTAAATCTCAATCATGGCCTCCTCAAGCACCGCAGTGGCGACAAAAGGTAACTTTCTGACATTAGGAATGATTCGAGATTACCTTTCAATGAATCAATTGTGTAGCTTAATTAAACACACGAATATTAGCGTACCTCTAGCGGTTTTGTATGTTCGTTTTACTTTCGATTTGCACTCGGAATGTGAAGTGCTGTTTACGTCCATATCTGAAAATAGCTTACATTTATCTGAGCTTTGTTCGTTGTTGATTCCATGTCATTTATAATAATAATAGTTTATTTTAGAGGAACGCAATGCGATTGCAAATACTATGTTATCAAGTATGTTTGAAATGTTGAATTCCTTTGAAACAAACCTTAAATCCGGGCTTTTCATTTGAAAAAATGTCAAGTTATATGTAAAGACCAATAAAAAGTCATTTAAAAACACTCTTGTAACCAGACTATTGTAGTGTCATATATATAGGAACATGTTTCCTAAATAACTTAAACTAGTCTTTGTTTTCAATCAAATACTTTGAAAATGTTAATTAGCAGCAAAAAGAAGTAAATGAAATGAATGCCATCTCTCTCTCTCTCTCTCTTGTAGGTAGAAGGGGAAGCTTTGATATGGATCATCCAAATAGTGAGTATACAGTATACAAATGGTCACAATAAATGCAGTTTGCAATTTTTCACATTTTCAATTTTTTAATTGAATAATTCTCTCACACTTTTCAGTGTCCATTAGAAGGATGGTGCTGGTAGGAAAGACTGGAGCAGGTAAAAGCTCGTCTGGAAACACAATCCTGGGCAGGAGAGTCTTCAGAGCCACTAACAGTGGTTCATCTGTGACCAAAGAATGCTGGAAAGAGACTGCAGAAGTGGCTAGAAGAGAAATTACCCTGGTAGATACTCCAGGACTGTTTGACACAGACGTTTCTGAGGAGTATCTGAAACAGGAGATCAGTAAGTGTGTGAATATGACGGCTCCTGGACCTCACGCCATCATCCTGGTCATTCAGCTCGGTCCATTCACAAAAGAGGAGATGATGTCTGTGGAAAAATTGAGAGCTATATTTGGAGAAACAGCAGATAAACACACAATCATCCTCTTCACCCACGGTGATGAACTGACCAGCACTGTTGAAGAATACATGAGTAAAGCTGGTGAGAACCTGAAAGAAATCCTGAGGCGCTGCGGGGGACGATATCATGTGTTCAATAATAAAGACATGGAGGATCGTAATCAAGTTCTGGAGCTCCTGGAGAAAGTAGATGACATGATCACTGCTACTGGAGGTGGATTTTACACTAGTGAGTCTTACCAGGGTGTGGAGGTCATGCTGAAGACTAAAGAAGAGGAGCTGAAGCAACACTATGAGAAGAAACTACAAGAGAAAGAGAGGGAACTAGAGTCCAGATTTAATGAAGAAAAGAGGAAATTACAGCAGATAATTGAGGCACTAACAGCATCAGAGCAGGAGAAAGAAGAAAAGATACAAGAGCTAAAAATAATAAATTGGAGGAACATGTGTAAAATGATGGAGTACAAACGATATTATGAAACCAAACTCAGAGAGGTCAGACAGGAGGCAGAACTGACTCATATAAATGACAGAAAAATGATGGAGATCTTAACCAAGCTACAAAGCCTAAATATGTAATCATGGATTGATATGTATTGCATAGAAAGATGTAATATTATTACAGCAATTGCTGTATTGTTCCTTGTGTATACAAACATTTGTACTGTAAATCTGTAAATATAAAAAATTAATTGTTTTGTTAGAAGTGTTTGTGTGAACTTATTTTATGAATTCTTGAACTTTCCTTATCTCTCGTTTTAGTAAGAACAATACTATAACATCAGCCACAATTTTTTATTTTTAATGTTTGGTTACTAACTGAACTTAACCATTATCTAACATACGTAAATATAACATTTACCTTAGTTATAACATTGCATAAGAACAAATAAGCAATAGCACACACAAAAAAATAAAATACAGTGGAATAAAGACACAAATAAAATAAACAGTCCTTTAGGTTTTCAGGTGGGGCATAAATGAATATTCAGGTACGAAATATAAATATATTCATCTTTATTTGTATAGCTGGCAGGAAGAATCAATTATGCAAACTCAAACTATGGAGACAGCTGTAAAGCATCTCTGAGAGACAGTGTCACTGTTCAGCTAAAACACACTGCCTTAAAACAAATCGCATCTTCACAACAATTTCCTGAAGCGGTGTACAATATGTCTATAAGACAGTCTCCTGAGTCCCGTGTAAAGCTTAACCGATTCGGATGCGAGCTGAATTCGTCATGCTTCTCTGCTGTCGTCTCTCTTTCCATTTTGTGTTTCTGTTGCTCCGCCTTTCGGCGTTCAGTAGAAAACGAAAGTATTTTCTTGCTTTCAATCGACGCCATTTCGAAGCTCGAGGTCAATCCAAAAATTCATGTGTATTCCAGGGTTATTTTTGTCTGTGAGGTAAGTTTTAAGAAGTATAAATCTGATGATACCTTAACTGTAATGACTTTATGTCGTGTAATGTTAACTAAATGTAAGCTATCATGGTGGCTGTTTACAGCCCACAGCCGAAGTGCGTCATCAAGGTTTGCAAGGGCTTAACGCTGGAGTATTTAGTTTTTGTTTAATGATTATGCATCTTGTCTGAAAGTTTCCTTAAGTAGCTACACTGTTGTTGAAATTCTTTATTCGAATTTTGTTTTGATGATTTGCTGCTCAAGAAACATTTATTATTATTATTATTATTATTATCAATATTTAAAACAGTCGAGTATTTTTTTTCAGGATTCTTTGATGAATAGAAAGATCCAAAGATCAGCATTTATCTGAAATAAAAAAGCTTTTGTAACATTATACTCTATAGCCTACCATTCAAAAGATTGGAGTCAGTATCATTTTTGTTTTGTTTTTTTGGGAAAGAAATTATAGAAATTAATACTTTTATTTAGCAAGTATGCTTTAAATTGATCAAAATGATGATAAAGACATTTATAATGTTACAAAATATTTCTATTTCAGATAAATGCTGTTCTTCTGAACTTTCGATTCATCAAAGAAACCTGAAAAAAAAATCTACTCCGCTTTTTTCATAATACATAATAATAATAATAATAATAATAAATGTATTTTGAGCAGCAAATCAGAATATTTGAATGATTTCTGAACATCATGTGACTGGAGTAATGATGCTGAAAATTTTGCTTTGATCACAGGAATAAATTACATTTTTTAAATATTAAAAACATTTCACAATATTACAGTTTTTGCTGTATTTTGGATCAAACAAATGCAGGCTTGGTGAACAGAAGAGACTTCTTTAAAAAAAATAATAAAAAAATCTTACTGTTCAAAAACTTTTGAATGGTAGTGTATATTGTTGTGAACTTCTTCCTCGTCGAAGCAGAGACCAGGAGACGTTGGGATATCTTTCAAGCAGAAGTTACTCTTTATTGAGAACTCGCTGTGCGTCGCTGCAGTCATCCAAGTCTAACTATTGCTCAGCACAGCAGAGTTTATACCTTTCAAAGGGGGAGGGATACAACAGGTGGAGACAATCTAAACAAAGCATGCAAATGCAGTACAGGAACCAAATGCATAGACACTAATCCAATCAACCTAACGAATCCACGTCTGGGCCAGGGGGCTCTTTGAATATACATTGAGTCAGGAAGTGGCTAAGTTAAACATTTAAACACAAAGGCACTAATTCAATCAACCTAACGAATCCACGTCTGGGCCAGGGGGCTCTTTGAATATACATTGAGTCAGGAAGTGGCTAAGTTAAACATTTAAACACAATGTTTCAGTTTATATACAATTACATTGGAACCTAGATTTATCATTTTATAAATTTGTAATACCACAATTCCCCCTTTGAGAGTTCTAATAACTCTCACAAAATACAAATTTAGACACTTAAAAGTTAAATCTTGTAACTTGTAATCGTTACAGGCACATTGTACATGTTCTGTGTTGCTTATCTGTAATTACATGCTGACAGAAACAAAACATGCAATTAGGGTCCGTGAAGTTCTTACGGGTAATACTCTTTTCTGGTTGGAACTGTCATTTCCTCGTGAGAGGCGGGCGTCATTTGCTGAACGAAACACTTGATACTGTGGATGCATAGATAATACGCAAGTAGGAGAAACAAGAGCAGAATTGCTATGTCCTTGATCCACAGCCAGGGTTTACCTAACAAGTTTCCGAACCATGAAGAATTATCTTCAGTCATCTGGTGTAATTTTGCTGAAAGACCAAGAATGTCTTGTTGGATTTTGTTCAAGTTCTCTGTTGGATCCATTAACCCGGTGCAGCATTCAGGACCGATAATGGTACAGGCTCCCCCTTGTGTTGCAAGAATGTAATCCAAGGCCACTCTGTTCTGTAAGATCATCATCTTGTGCGAGGCCAGAGTGTCCTTGATGTTGCCCAGGGCCAAAACCGTATCATTGGCCAATTTCTGTACAGAATCCGACAGGCTTCTGACTTGATCGAGAGCCTGCATGACACCATACGATGGGATTAATGCACCAAGAGTTCTTGACCACCACGTTTGTACACAAGTGAATCCTGGAATGCAGGCATCTTTGTTAGTAGAAGCTGAATTTTGTAAATGTGGAGAACTTGAGGTGGAGTGTGTATTTTCTCTGATGGCTGGTAGGACATAAACCAGGGTGCACCTGCCATTGAATTGGCTGGGTAGGATGCTGTAGACAGAAGTCCCACATAACCACAAAGTGCCAGTCGGTGGAGGAATCATACACCACTGATTTATGGCAAAAAGTTTCGGTAGGGATGGGTTCCCGTAGAGACACTCTTTTAATTCATTCTCCTCTTTCGTATCTGATGTAGTAACGTACACATCGAATTCGGTTCTTCCTTCAATCACAAAGCTGCAACGTTCACGAGGAATTTCACCCAGTGTAGTTGATGCTGGAGCATGATTTTCCATGCACCAATAGAACATCCTTGGCATGAGTAGATCTGTCATGATGGGAGTAGCTGAAGTTAGGTTGCAGGATGGTAGTCCAGGAATGCAACACGAAGAAGCTGGAGGAATTGTTACATTGTGACATGTATCCTTGTTGTATAATCCACTGGTATGATGATCGAATAAGGTACACGTATCACATTTGGAGATAGGGTGTGCCACCCATGGGATTCCTGCTCCTACTGAAGGTGCGTGCGGCATGCAAACGTTCTTTCCAGCAAACAAGGCATTTCTTGACATATTCATCAGCTCTAAGAATATGTTGTTTCTGGGGTCTACACTTTGCGTGATGTCCATGATGGTTAATAGTACGAAAATCTTGATCATGTTAATGGATGACTGAAGTTCCCGTATGTGAGTCTCTGCGTTGTGTATTTTTTTTTCTTTCTTCTTTCTTTTCTCTTTCTTGTGTGATAGTTGGCTCGGCAATGGGTCTAGTTGTCTTCTAGAGGTTGTGGCTTCATCCGCAGGTGAGAAGGGCGGTGCATATGGATCTCAGGACGGCCATCAAGTGGTATCTGCACAGAGGAAGAAAAAACCAAAACAAAAGAGAACAACGGCACATAGCAGTATTTGTTGTAGAGTCTGCAAACATTAGGGTTGTATCCTCTGTTCAAATATAGTCTGCTATTGTTGTTCCTTCTTTCCCTATTTCTCAATTCCTGCGACACCTAAAGAACAGTGAGGAAAGGATGGACTAATGGATGGGGAAAGGCCTATGAGGAAATCTTCACCGCAGGGTTGTCCCCCGAAGCCTGTTGCTTTCGGTTCTTCCCTGGGCTCCTCACTGGTCCGTGTGTCCTATCCTATCCCTGTAGGTGGGGGAACAACTTTACAGTGTGACACATGAGTCCAGGCTTTCCTTCCCTGACACAACACTGCAGCTGCTGTAATCAACATCACTTGATGTGGTCCGTGCCACTTAGGCTCTAATGGCTTGTTTCTGAATGATTTTATCATAACCCACTGACCTGGGATGATTGTGTGTCCACCTTCTGGTGGAGTCTGCCAACACGACTCAACTCTCTCTTTGGCACTCTGCACTGCCTTTGTGAGGTTTTCACAGTAAGCGATCAGGGCATCTGAAGCAATGTGCACATCAGCATTTCTAAGATCAATCACACCTGGCATCTGCATTGGGCGTCCAGTAATAATCTCATGAGGGCTCAGTCCTACTGATCTGTTAGGTGATGCTCTCATACTACACAGTACTGCGGGCAGTGCTTCAACCCATGGTACTCCTTCCTGATGCATTTTGCTTAGCCTGGTTTTGATTGTTCTGTTTGATCTTTCAACCTGTCCTGATGCTTGTGGCCTATAGGGACAGTGAAGGTTCCACTTAATCTTCAACATTCTAGACACTTCCTTGACTACCTGTCCTGTGAAGTGGGTACCTTGATCTGAGTCAATGTAATCTGGTAATCCCCATCTGGGAATGAAATCAGTGACAAGACATTTAGCAGTATGTGCAGCTGTAGCACGCCCTGTTGGATAAGCTTCTACCCATCTTGAGAACTTGTCTATTACTACCAAAACGTCAGTTTTTCCTTTACAAGGGGGCAACGATATGTAATCAACTTGCAAGTGACGAAATGGCCCTGGTGGAGCTGGGGTATGTGCTGCTGGTGTAGTGGCTGCTGGTACATCATTATTTTTCTGACATGTAACACATCTCTTGACTGTTTCAGTGGCTGCGTTTCTGAATTTTGGATTCCACCATTGATTTGAGAACCTGTGATTCATCGTTGCTGGACCACTATGACCCAAACTGTGTATTTGTTGAGCCAAATATGGCAACAGTGATTCGGGAGCAACATACTTTCCCCCTTTGGTCCAGCAGCCGGATGAATCCACAGTGGCTCCTTTGTCTAACCATGTCCATGCTTCATATAGAGGAACGTCTTTATACAGATCAATGATTGATTCAGGGGGTAGAATTGTCTTCTGTGCTGTACTACCTGAACACACTTGTACAGTTGCATAGAAACAAGCCTGTTTAGCCGCTACATCAGCGAGAGCATTACCTTTAGCTTCCGTAGTATTAGTTGTGAGATGTGCTTTCACTTTGATCACCGCTAATTTCTTTGGGAGGTTCATGGCAAACATTAAATCTTTCACTAATCCAGCATGCTTAATGGGGGATCCAGCAGAAGTTAGAAATTTTCTGGTTTGCCAAATGACACCAAAATCATGAATTACCCCAAAAGCATACCTGGAATCTGTGTAGATATTTGCAACCGATCCTGAAGCTAGCGTGCATGCTCTAGTTAAGGCTACTAATTCTGCAGCTTGAGCTGAAAAATGATCTGGAAGACGACCTGAAGCAACTACTTCAGTGGTGGAAGTTACTGCATATCCTGCTCGTCTGTTACCTTCAATAACTTGAGCTGAACCATCAACAAACAATTCCAATTCTGCGTTCTCTATGGGAGTTTCTGCTATTTCACTTGTTGCTGCATATGTAAGCGTAACACAATCATGAGTCATTTCGCCTTCATCCTCTAACACAAATTCAGTCATTGCAGACATCATACATGAGGATGGGTTCGTGACTGGTGCACGCTGTATAACAATATTCGGGGCTGTGAGAGTTGCTAACCAATTTCCCCAACGAGAGGAGGTGACAGAAGTGACTTTTGCTTAATTCATGAGTGACGGACACTGCATGAGGGCATCTTATGTTTACAGTCTGTCTTAACACCATTAGTTTTATTTACAAAGAATCGTTCAGCTTTGTTGTACATTACTGGGGAAATTAAGCACTCACAGCCCTAACAGCTAACACCTGAGCAAACTGCTCCAACAGTTCGGTGAAGTGGGGAGGGGCTGCTTCAGAATACTAAGTAGACTGAGTAGGAACTGAGTAAAGCTGTTAATTTCTCCTAATGTCTTTTTGCTTTTCCTACACTCTTTCATCCAGTGTCCAGGTTTAAAACAGTAATGACAACTGCCCTCCTTCTTAGGACATTTAGGTTTCTGTCGGTTCTCTGTGTTGACCTTAAAGGATGCTGCTGCAATCTTTACTCTGGCTTTAACATCAGAGTCTCTTTCCCAAGTAGCTAACCTGTCCAAGCTGTTTTGCAAGCTTCCAGTGGACCATGTTAGATCTAAGAATGGCAAAGCATATCTGTACTCTGATAAAAGGCCATCAAACCATGTTCGAACTAGTGGTCCTTTATGATCCAGTACCTTCTCTGGAGTGTCAGCTATTCCACTGTATGCTGCAGCTGACTGACAAAACATTTCAGTGTACTCACTTACAGTTTCATCCTTCTTCTGTACACAACTAGTGATTTTTGACCAATCCACTTTTGGTCCAACAATGTTCTTTAGAATTTTCAAAACACCTTCTCGTAAATCACCTTTACTGGCATGTTGCAGTTCAGAAGCAGCAGCAGATTCAAAACTGTTGAATTCAGATTCAGTTAGGATTTGTGACATCAGCTGCGTGACTTCTGCCAACGACATGTCATAAAGACGCATTTTACTGATCAATGTTCTTCTAAATTCAGAAAAATGTGTGCGTGCTGACGGTAAACTCTGAGATAGTCTCTCTATATCTTTAGGACATAAAGCTTTGGCAACAGTTTGTACTTGGACAACAGAAGAGTTGGGAGGAACACTTTCAATTCCCTCAATTCCCTGAGATCTCCTCCTAGCAGCACACACATTGACGGAATTTACAGGCACATTAGTTACTGATTGGAGAGCTACATCTGTTTCAAAAAACGCTTGCAAATCAGGGTAAATGTTATCAGGCTGACTAACTTTCACATCAGTTTTTGCTGCATCTTTCTTGAGGTTCAATTTCTTAGTCAAAGTGGATACTCTAGCACGGAGTTCTTTGTTCTGTTTCTCTAGCTCTGAGTTACACTGAGACTGTTGTGTGGCTAGTGCTAAACCAAATTCTCTGTGGCAGCAGATAATGCCTTTCACATTGTTCTTGCGAATACATGCTCCTAGTACCTTTTTACACTCATCTACAGACCAAGTCTTATCTGGATGGATCTCATATTTCTGAGTTAGTTCTTGTCTAACTTTTTCAGTGACTATTAGGTCCATTTGTTCCCCTAACAGCGTTTTGAATTCACTATCTGACCACAAAGGAGTCGCAAGACCACTCTTTTCTGTGGTTGGAATCAGCCTAGCATTCCTTCTAACCATTTTGTGAGTTTCTTTGTTACCACACAATCAAAACACTAAAACTTCTGTTCAACAGAGGGTACACTTGTTAACACATCAACTATTGTTAACCTTCCCTGCTAAAACAGAGGATAAACCAAAATTATTAGCACGAAATGCTAAAATCTTCCCTGCCTGAAACAGAGGATAAATCTTCCCTGCCTGAACAGAGGATAAATTTTCATCTCTAAAAGAAAAACTTTAGAGGATAAACTTTTTAGCACGTAATGCAAAAACTTCCCTGCCTGAAACAGAGGATAAACTTCATCTCTAAAAATATTTTTTTAGAGGATAAACTTAGTTAAACCAAACCCTACAGCTGTCTGTTAACTCTTCTCTGACGGCGCAGAGGATAACAAATTTGTACTGGTCTTAGGTTCTTTTGGATTAGAGACAGCACTCACCACAACCCATGGTTGAGAGAAAAATTCAGTCTGGGAATCTTTGTTCAGCTGGAAGTTTTCAGGTGAGGAAGCTGGAACTCTATCCGGGTCACGGCACCATCTGTTGTGAACTTCTTCCTCGTCGAAGCAGAGACCAGGAGACGTTGGGATATCTTTCAAGCAGAAGTTACTCTTTATTGAGAACTCGCTGTGCGTCGCTGCAGTCATCCAAGTCTAACTATTGCTCAGCACAGCAGAGTTTATACCTTTCAAAGGGGGAGGGATACAACAGGTGGAGACAATCTAAACAAAGCATGCAAATGCAGTACAGGAACCAAATGCATAGACACTAATCCAATCAACCTAACGAATCCACGTCTGGGCCAGGGGGCTCTTTGAATATACATTGAGTCAGGAAGTGGCTAAGTTAAACATTTAAACACAAAGGCACTAATTCAATCAACCTAACGAATCCACGTCTGGGCCAGGGGGCTCTTTGAATATACATTGAGTCAGGAAGTGGCTAAGTTAAACATTTAAACACAATGTTTCAGTTTATATACAATTACATTGGAACCTAGATTTATCATTTTATAAATTTGTAATACCACAATATCATACTGTATATATATATATATATTATATGGTGGTGGTGGGCCGCCTGGACCAAAAAATGCCAGGGCTGATTTTTTTGTCCCAGTCCAGCCCTGGTTGTTTCCAAACATCTGTCGACTTTATATGAGTTCTATGGTCCAGTGGTTTGAAAACCACCCAGTTTTTCTGTTTATAAAGTCTTGTGTATTGAGCGATTGCATGATTGAGCGAGTAATCGGACAGGATGTGGCCTGATGCAGGATATGGTATTTACAAGCTGACATTCTCTTGATCTTAAAGATCTTTTGATATAAAGGTTCCTGCATATTTTTTTTCTAAATATGTTTTGTAGAGGAATGTAAATTAAAATTAAAATGCAATTATTTACCAAACGTATTTATTTTAATGGATGAGTGCACCTCCTTAGTGTTTAATTCAAGAAAATATGTAAAATAAATGATTAAATAAATAAATAAATATACTGGAGAATCAGGTTAGTTTGAGTGGGCATGAAAAACTGAGGAGGTTATACCTGCTGCTTCATTACAACCTGACTTTTAACAGTAGGCTATTTCTACTGTATTTTACAGAACCCTTCTAAGGCCAAAGGAGATAATGGATATCTGATAATCTGTGGCCAGGGTTTTGTAATCTGTACAGATTTATACATTGGTCCCTCCACTGACAAATCTCTGGTCAATCATTTAATACACAACGTCCCAAGCATTCTATAAAAGAAACAAAATGTGCTGCTCTGTAAGGATCATCAAAAGTGAGACTGAAATTTTCCAAAAATATTCTTAGGTTTTCATACAGAACTCTGTATAGATCATCGGCCTATTGTAAACCACAAACAAGACAAGACAGTAAATAGAAAAAACACACGTAAATATTTGCCTTATAAACAGATAATATTTTTTATTGTTCTCAGGTGTTTCTAGTTTCCTCATCTACTCTTGTGTGTGTATATTTAAAAAAGAAAAAAAAGTGTATATGTATTTATTTATTGATTAAAAAATGTAAATCTGCCTAGATGTTTTAAATCATCATTCTCCTCAAATACTTCTTCAATGGGTTCTCCTAATAACTGATATACAGTACACACACACACACACACACACACACACACATGTATTTCTTCAGAGCAGACATTTGTTGTTGTAACTTCTGTGCTGGATCTGTCCCATTTTCTTATTCTTATACGAGTTATACAAGTTATTTGAAATGACCTGTTTCCCGTCCCTGCGCTTATAGCATTGCTAGATTAAAATAATTTAATAAAACTTTGCACAGTTGTACCACAACCCTGTTTGTCAGCCCTGGTGTTACAGACAGCTAAAGTAATCAAAGATTTTAGGTTTGGCTAAGATTAAATATGTTGGGATTGAGGATGTAGAAAGAGAGTAAAAATCCATTTACTACTCTATTCACAGTGTCAGGTTTAATAATATATATATTTTATTTTCAAATCTGTGAGATGTTAATTACATATGTATTAATTTTGTTTTACAGCACATCTTGAAGATGGAAGAAAATATTGAAGGTTTGAATTTGGTGCTATTGGGGAAAACAGGAGCAGGAAAAAGTTCTGCAGGAAACACAATACTGGGACGACCAGCTTTCAAATCAGAGAAAAGTCCTAAATCTGTCACACAAGAGGTTGATGTTCAATCTGGGACTGTCTTTGGGTTTCCAGTCACTGTTTATGACACACCAGGATTCTGTGACACTGAGCTGGAGGAGCACGAGATACAGCAGCAATGTCAGAGTATTTTACAGAAATGCAATTCAGAGCTTTCTGCTTTTTTCCTCGTCATTAAAGCAGACAGATTCACTGAAGAAGAGAGAAAAACTGTGGAGAAGATTGAGAAGCTTTTGGGAAAAAACCGCTTGAAAAAAACCTGGCTTCTCTTCACCAGAGGAGATGAACTGGAGGATGAAAAGAAGACCATAAAAGAATTCATCAATGATACTGAAGCACTGAAGAAACTCGTTCAGAAATATGATCAGAGATACCATGTGTTCAACAACAAGAAGAGAGGACCTACTAAACAAGTTCAAATGCTGATTACAAACATTCTCAAGACATGTTTTAAGAAAATGGGTAAGCATTTATTATACCAAATGTTACATAAGTATCCATTACATTTTTTTTTAGAAAAAAATAATTTGTAACGCTTTAGTTTTAAATTATCACTTGCTTTTCTTTTTACAGCAAACGGAGCAATGAAACGTAAGCAGACTGTAGTGAAGAGCCAAAAACCAGAACACACTCCTGTCTCCAGTCTGTCATCCAGACGGATTGTTCTTCTGGGTAAAAGTGGTGTTGGGAAAAGAGCAGCTGGAAACACAATACTGGGACAGAAAGAGTTCAGATCTGTGAGGAGAATGAAATCAGTAACCCGTGAATGTTCAGAAGCACACTCCACTGTTTCAGGCAGATCTGTGTCTGTAGTCGATACTCCTGGATTCTTTGACACAGATATGAGTCCTGAAGAGTTATTGGAGGAGATAGCGAGAAGTGTGTATTTATCCAGTCCTGGACCTCACGCTTTTCTCATTGTTCTCAGAGTAGATGAACGATTCACTGAAGTCGAGAAGCATATTCCTCAGATGATTGAGATGTTGTTTGGTGAGGAGGTGTTAAAATACTCCATCATTCTCTTCACTCATGGAGATGACTTAGATGGAGAACCCATAGAAGAAGTAATTAAGGAGAATGATGATTTAAGAGATCTAGTTGATCGGTGTGGAGGCAGATTTCATGTCTTCAATATTAAAACAATGAATAACAGAGAGCAGAGAGCAGGTGAATGATCTACTGCAGAAGATTGACTCAATGATAGAGCAGAATGGAGGAGGACACTACAGTAATGAGATGTATGAAGATGCTTTAAGATTCAGACTAGAAGAAGAAGAGAGGAGACTGAGAGAGGAAGAGGAGAGAAAACAACAAGAGGATATTGAGAGAGTGAGAAAGGAGACGGAGGAGAGAATCAGAGCACAGATGGAAGCTGAACAGGAAAGAATTATAGCAGAGAGACGGAGAGAGGAATTGGAGAGACGGAGAGAGGAATTGGAGAGACGGAGAGAGGAATTGGAGAGACAGAGAGAGGAAGAGAAGAGAAAACAACAGAAAGAAAGTCAGCAATGTGTCTGTAGTTGATACTTCTGCATTCTTTGACGCTCAGATGAGTGAGTGAGAAGAGTTTATCCACCCTTTTCTCAATGTCTGGTCATGGAGATCAGTTAGAAGAGACCATAGAGAACAACAAGAGGAGAAACAAAGACAAGAGGAGATTGAGAGAGTGAGAAAGGAGACAGAGGAGAGAATCAGAGCAGAGACACACTCTAAAAAACGCTGGGTTGAGACTGCTGGGTGAGGACGTTTGGTTGAAAATTGTCTTCATCTATAACCCAGCAGTGCTGGGTTGGGAACGCGGACGTGAAGAGAGCACGCACGCCATGTTAACATCGGACAATACCAGTGCGAGAAGCCACCACTTTCTCGGCGTGTTCAGATGGAAGCGAGTGAAAGACATTTATGGTAAGTAAAGATTAAAAATGTAAAGTCATTATTCATTGTTTGTTCGGGAGTATTTTGAAATTTCTTGGAAGGCGGAAATAGTCCGAAAAGAACTTGTATCGAAAAATACGCGGTTTTCGCCTCAGAAACGGAGGTCTTAATGGCCTCTTTTACTGAACGGAAGAGATACTTTTAATATAATGTCAGTGAGTGTCTTATGTCATGTTTACATAAGATTTTACAATATTTAAAATTTTGGGTTATTAACACATTTACATGTTAATTCGTTATCATCTTTGTCGCTGTTAAACTCAATGTAGTTTCCTAAAGGAAACGGCGTTATGTAATAAAGACTAGCCTAATTATTTTGAGGCTGATGAAGTGATAATTGTTAAAAGTAATGATTTGCTGTAATATTTCAGACTTGTTGAGCTTGTGTCTTCATGCCTGCATGGGAGTTAACGACACAGAAGCCTGCTTGTGAGACAAGGCGATTTTCTCAGTGGCTTCAGAAGAGAGGGAAAGATGGTTTAAGGTAAGTAAATGTCATAATTCCATGTTATCAATTTTCTTTTTTGACTAAGAGTAAAAGAATGTTTGTTTTTGTAGATGTTGAAAGCCAGAGACATAGGAGCAGTGTTGGGAAGGTTACTTTGGAAATGTAATAGGTTACAGATTACAAGTTACCCTATTTAAAATGTAATAAGTAGTTTAACTTTTCAATTACTTTATTAAAGGGTTAGGGTTAGGGTTAAAATCATTTGATTACTTTTTGATTACTTATCTAAATTCCTAATGTTTTCAACTGTTAATCATTTTCAAACATGTAAACTAGGCAGGGTTAACCTTACAGTAGTATTTTTTGTTATCAACATTTTTTAATTTTTTTTCACACAACACAACACAGCATCCAAAATATAACAAAACAAAACAACAGACACATACTCAACATCTCAAAGTCCAGTCAAAAGGGAGGGAGAGAGGGAAGGACAATAAAAACACAAAAGTCACTCCTATACAATCACGACCTTACAGTAGTATTGAACACTGATTAATGTTAGACTTTAAAATTAAAATATTATAATCTTAATTCAAGTGATGAAGAATTTCTAAAAGAGACATTGGATGCAAAATATTAATTTGTATAAAAATGTGTCTTAGCAGTGTGTGGACACAACCACCCTACAATGATAAAAATCCATTCACTCCTCTAAGTTTTTATCCCCCAAAAACTTAGTCTCAATTATCAAGCCATTTTGATTTTCTGAGCAATATGATGTCAAATTGCTCAGGTTCCTCCCACGACTGCTGACATACTGTCCCATATTTGCATATTTCCACACTCAGCCAGTTGTACGAAGTCGGTCATTTTCTCAGCACTCGAGCAGCTGTAGCGATAACGTCTTGTTGTTTTACACGACCACTGAGAACATTTCGAGAAGACCCTAAAGAATCATACCACCTTGTGGAAAATGGGCATCCGATGTCCCCTTTGAAGCACAGCCACCACAAAATCAGACTTACTTTAAAATCATGGTGAGGTTAAATACAGATTTAAAAATCATAAGAAATAGTTTAATAGCTATGATACTGTTTGTGAAATCAAATCTTTGCATAGCTATGACAGGAAACACTGGATCTAACAGTGAATGAATGAGGCATTTATATAGCGCTTTGTATATTGCTGTACACCCAAAGCGCAGTATCTTGGGAAAAAAAGTTAATCTTAAAAAAATTAAGTATATGCTTAAACCCATATAGGAAAATAAGAGTTATCAAATAAGCATGTTATAAACTCCTGAAACATTAGTGTTTGATATTTTAGATCAGTCACTCCAATTTATGAAAGAAATCAATTAAATCTATGTGTGTGTGAAAAAAATGATGTAACCCCCTTTGTAATCCTTAACATTTTCATAAGTAACTGTAATTTAAGTACATATTTTTCTCAGTAACTGTAACTGATTACAATTACTTTTATTTTGTAATTAAATTACGTAATTCTGTTACATGTAACTAGTTACTCCCCAACACTGCATAGGAGAGCATCATTCTTTTGAGATTGATGCAAGTTATTTTTAGAAAATAAATGTTTCTGTTGTCTTCTGCCTGTTTACTTCACATTTTGATGCAACAACAGTGTGTTTACATGTTCATAATTTATGTAAACCATTGATGTCTGTGTTTTTTATTGCAGAACTCAAACCAACTTTGGAGTTGTCTGATTTGGAGAGTCATCATTCTTGGTCTTCCTTTCTTGAAGGAATAGTTCACAAAAAATAAAAATCATTTACTTGCCCTCATGTCATTCTAAACCTATAAGACTTTTGTCTGACTTTAGAACACAAATAAAAAATATTTTTAAATTTCTCTCATAATTTTTTTTAATCCATTGAGTCAAGATAATCAGTATTCCCAAGCTTCAAAAATACAGAGTTATTGTAGAAGTAATCCATGCCAATATTTATATATGAATAAATCTTAAATTATATGATAGCAAACAGTCTCCCAGACTTGCAATTGAGGACAAAAAAAAGAGTTTGTATGGGTCTGGAACAACATGGGGATATGCAACAATAAATTATGACCATTTTCATTTTTTGGTGAACTAACCCTTTAAAGAGCAGCCCTCCACGTACATGGAAATTTGTGAGGTATGTGAATGTCATGACTGTTTTAATGTTTCAGTAAAGTAGTAGCTTTCTGAAAGCAGTATATTTATTTAAACAATATTACATGCCCACTCACTAGTGCTGCCATTCTAGCATTCTAGAGCGCTGTGGTAGACAGACATTAAACAACCACACATAAAACAGACTATTTACCTATCCTTAGTGATGTGGATGCACCTCGATCTGAAAATGGATAGATTTTAATTAAATGTTTTCTTTTTTTCAAATGTTTTTCTCTTTTTAGGCCACTGATGAAGAACAGGCGGTGACTGGGATGAATGCTGGTCAAAGAGGAGAATGACATTTCTCCCAAACTGATGCAACAGTGGTTTTAAAGGAGGACGCTGCCCCGGATGTTGTAAAAGATGTCACATGCTGTGCTGATGGGGCTTCTTCATGACTACATCAATTATGCTAAAGAGATCATGAAAATTGACAGTGGTGCATGATCTGTATTCAGGGACTATGAAACAAACTGTGTATAATTTGTAAAAAACAAAATGTTAAATGCTTGTTCTGTGTTGTTTAGTAGAAATGGAGTTTACACTGTCATTCATACACATGCTCAGATTGCTCACATTCTTACACACACACACACACACACACACGCATCTGTTAAATGTTATAATATCAGTGTTAATGTTGTGGTTTATTTGTGTACTCTCATGCCAGAATAGTTTGTAAAGAACTTAACTATTAACTAATTGTACAATTATTGTATAATAGTGTTTTGTATATTTTTATACAATATATAAAATTTACCAAAAAATTCAAATTTTATATTAAAAGTTATATTTAACAAATGTTCAATGCTTCATTTATAAACTCTAGCTGTTAATGTCATATATTTCTGCATTTCTTCTTACATGCATGTTACGTTTTGACGGTTTTCTCTTGTTGTTTTTAATAAATATTGTATTTTGATACTCATTCTTTGTGTGTAAAAGTGATTTTAAAATGAACAAGATTTGTAAGTTTAATGCCTAGCTCGATTTGGGTTCATTTTAGCCTAGCCATGTAATTTTAAACCATAAAAAAAGCAACCCAGCATGCTGGGTTAATAACCCAGTGTTGGGTTCGTCCCTTTATGACCCAGCGCTGGGTTGCCAAAATAACCCAAATTGGGTTGTTTTTAACCCAGCAGTTTTTAGAGTGTAGGTGCATCATATTTTGTCAAATTATTACATTTTAATCAATTTAAATTAGAATAGTAAGACACTATGGGGCTGTTCCAAATCAAATTAAATCACTATATATATGTATATATATATATATATATTAATTTACACAGTCTGTATGCACTGCACTTAGAATTGCATAAAACCTATGAGATTAATGGGTTTTAAATGAGTATTAATGGATTTTTTAAATTTTAATATTAAATTATGAAAGTAATAAAAAACGAAATGATACGGTGTGCACTTTGGATGGGATGAATGCAGAGCACAAATTCTGAGTATGGGTTACCATACTTGGCCAGGTCACTTAACTTTCACTTTCTCTAAATATGAAACTAAAGCCACTCACTAGATTTGTTAAAAACACGGATTCATTCAGTAACGAAACACCGCTTTGTGTTGCTCAGAGGTGCACAACAGTTTCGCTGTGGATTTTTTGGGACTATTTTCTTTGGAGAAATAGAACAAAAACAGACAATATTGACAGCATTGTGTTTAAAATGTAACTTGTTTTTTTTTAACTGTTGTATAAAGTCAATATCAATTACATTTGCAATCGAGCAGATATTCAGGAAAATGGCACTTTTGCTTTGGGCTTATCTTGAATTTTAGGCACATTCTAACAGGCTACATCACAGTGAGTCGTTACCTTCCATCGTGTTCATCACTACACAACTGCATGCAAAGTAAGATAGCATACAGTTCTGGGCTGGGGTGAATTACATGCATTTATCAATTCAACCTTGTTTTCCTCACACCAATTTAACATGTTAAATCAATAGCCCTTGTTAAATCATTATCAGAATTTGGCAAAAACAGTGCACATGTCCACCCTGTCATGGAAGGCTTGGTGACAGGGTGGGCAATGACAGGGTGGACATTTTTGGTTAAATTTAGCATTTAATAAACACATTGTGTACCTTCAGTCAGCAAAGTGGTTCATTGTTGAAGCTGAATATGTACTGCTTAAAATATATATTTTGAATTTCTGAAAAACTTTTATGTAAATTAATATTTTACTATGACAGGGTGGACATGTTAAGCTTGGCAACATGCAACTACAAACACAATATGATGAAAATGAGGAGGAAATATAAGTGTAGATACTTAGTGTACTTGCATCAGATGTTTTAACCTCCACTGAAGAAAAGCAAAATATACTGTAAAACCCGACAAGTCACGGTAACTCAAACCGTTTGAGAAAACTGATTCCCTTAAACCATTTAAGTTTTTAAAACTAACAATTATGAGTGCTCTGAATGAGTTCAGTTCACTAAAATAAGATATACATTGCAGTTAAGTAATTAAGTGCTGATTGAGCATTAGTGGTGAACACCTGCTGTTAACAAACAGAATCACAGACACTGTGATAACTTTAGTCACAGCCAAATGTTGTGTAATATGACTGAATTTCTATTTTCTGTGCTAAGAACAGCCAACAGGGCCAAAAGAGAATATTAATGCACTTCTCCTCTCTAGATCACCATGCATTTGACTTCATGTTTAGGGTCTTTTGGTTTCATTTTAGTTGGTTCAGTATTTGTATCCCGTGTTTAACAATGCCTGTGTCTGCCTGCACTCACCCATACATCCACAACACTCATAGCCTAAAGATATGCACACTACTGAAGGATTTTTTTCAGTGTTTACATATTTAACAAAGCTCATGCTATAATGAAGAAACATAACTGTTGATCCTAGAGGTTTTTAACATGATGTGAAACAGGTGCAACATATCATCACAGAGGTTCACACACTCAAACAATAGATTTGTTACAGGGTTGACGAGACGTGAGACATGCGGATCCATTTGCAAGGCTTTATTATCAAACATGGTCGAAACAGGCAGGGTCAATGAACAGCAGACAGGTATGGCAGAGGCAAGACACAGAGCAATCCGAAGAGTAGCGTGGGTCGATGATCGGCGAACAGTATCCAGAGGGCTAGGCAGAGAGAATAATCCAGGAGCACGGGCAGGAATCAAAACACAAGAAATCTAACTAGGAAATACAGGGAACGCTTTGTATGTAGCGGGGCTAACAATACTCGGCAGTGAGTGGCAGAAAGTCCAGGGTTATGTAGTGTGTGTGTGTGTGTGTGTGATTGGGTGATGGTGATTGTGAGATGGTGAACAGGTGCAAGCGTGATCATTGTGAACAGCTGTGTGGGTGCAGTGAATGATGGGAAATGCAGTCTATGAGTGATCTGTAACTGTGTGAAAGTCCATGCGATGGGAGAGTGACCTCTAGTGGTGAATAAAGCAAAGTTCATGACCAGGATTTGTGACATAGCCCCCCCCCCAAGGAGCGGCTTCCAGACGCTCCTAAACAATCCTAGGTGGGCGGTGGAGCGGAGGCGGAACAGGGGGAGGGACGGAGGGCCAGGTCCATGTGGAAGCCAGGGCGGGAGAGGATGGAACTGGAACCCCCAGGGCGGAGCAGGCGGATCTGGAGCCCACCAGGGCGGAGCAGACGGACCCGGAACCCACCAGGGCGGAGCAGACAGAACTGGAGCCCACCAGGGCGGAGCGGACGGGACTGGAGCCCCCCAGGGCGGAGCGGACGGGACTGGAGCCCCCCAGGGCGGAGCGGACGGGACCAGAGACCACCAGACCGGAGTAGGACCGATAGACCAGCAGGAAACCATATCAGAGTCTGAGATTTGGGGGAAACAGAGACAGACAACACAGAGAGAGCAGAGACAGACAACACAGGGAGAGCAGAGACAGACAACACAGGGAGAGCAGAGACAGACAACACAGGGAGAGCCCTCCTAGCCGTGACAGGACAGGGTGAGAGCTCACAGGCGGCCTTCATAGCCGTGACAGGACAGGGTGAGAGCTCACAGGCGGCTTCATAGCCGTGACAGGACAGGGTGAGAGCTCACAGACGGCCTCCATAGCCGTGACAGGACAGGGTGAGAGCTCACAGGCGGCCTTCATAGCCGTGACAGGACAGGGTGAGAGCTCACAGACGGCCTCCATAGCCGTGACAGGACAGGGTGAAAGTTCACAGGAAGATACCACCGACACCTCTGGAGGTTCTGCAGCTAACGCCGCCACCTCTGGAGGTTCTACGGTGGTAACATGACCGGCTGAGAGTACATTGCTGGGCGCCACCACCTTGCAAGGGGCTGAGAGTGAGCACCACCGCTTGGGGGAGGTTCTGCAGCGGACGCCATCCCCTGGGGCAGTTCAGTGATGGTGTATGCGGCCCAAATGCAACATAACGCGATCCCCATCCTGGGAAGCGCTTCAGACAGGGTAATCAGTTCAGGGACAGGAGGGTCAAAGTGAGTGGATTTTGGGATACCAGCAGTGCGTACAGACACCAACTGTGCATCCCTCACGCTGGATATCAACCGGAGAACTCGCAGGACTGACCTTAAGTCTCTGGGTGGGATAGGCTCTGGCTGAGGAGCTGAGACGTGAAGAGGCTCTGGCTGAGGAGCTGAGACGTGAAGAGGCTCTGGCTGGTCAGCTGTGACGTGGCGTGACTCTTGTGACGTGGCGTGACTCTGGCTGGTCAGCTGTGAGTTGGGTGAGTTCATGCTGATCCACAGTGGCTTGGTGTGACTCTGGATGATAAGCCGAGATGTGGCGTGACTCTGGCTGGAGAGCCGAGACGTGGCGTGACTCTGGCTGGAGAGCCGAGACGTGGCGTGACTCTGGCTGGAGAGCCGAGACGTGGCGTGACTCTGGCTGGAGAGCCGAGACGTGGCGTGACTCTGGCTGGAGAGCCGAGACGTGGCGTGACTCTGGCTGGAGAGCCGAGACGTGGCGTGACTCTGGCTGGAGAGCCGAGACGTGGCGTGACTCTGGCTGGAGAGCCGAGACGTGGCGTGACTCTGGCTGGAGAGCTGAGGCACGAAGAGACTCTGGCTGGAACGCTGTGCTTTGGTTGGACTCGTGACGATCAACTGTGGCTTGGCTTGACTCGTGACGATCAACTGTGGCTTAGCTTGACTCGTGACGATCAAATGGCTTGGCTTGACTCGTGACGATCAACTGTGGCTTGGCTTGACTCGTGACGATCAACTGTGGCTTGGCTTGACTCGTGACGATCAACTGCTCTTGGCTTGGCTTGGCTCTTTAACATCAGCTGGGACTTGACTTGGCTCTTTAACATCAGCTGGGACTTGACTTGGCTCTTTAACATCAGCTGGGACTTGACTTGGCTCTTTACAATCAGCTGCGGACTTGACTTGGCTCTTTAACATCAGCTGGGACTTGACTTGGATCTTTAACATCAGCTGGGACTTGACTTGATATGTGACTGGCAGAAATGTTGCTACGGGGTGTTGTTGTGGCCGCCATTTGTGTGAGCGTGCTCTAGCGCGGCTGTGATCTCACAATTGGGTGCGGTGTCTCGTTCCTCCGCGACCCCCAAAGTGAATGCTGAACCCATAGTCCACAGAGCATAATCCAGGAAATGACTTAGTGACAAACGAGGGCCATTTTGAATTATTTTTGCTTTTAACTGCTGGTTAAGGCCATCACAGAAAAAGTCTATTAATAAACAGTCCGGTAAATCTGAGCCATTAGCAAGCCAAATATTCCGTGATGTAACCCTCAAGTGATCGAGTTCCCTGTTGAGGGCTAGTAACAGTAACAGGATCGCTGTATCCATACCTGACCAATGTTGGTTGGGAAAGCCGCTGGATCCTTGTTGGGCCGAGTATTCTGTTACAGGGTTGACGAGAGAGTGAGACATGCGGATCCATTTGCAAGGCTTTATTATCAAACATGGTCGAACAGGCAGGGTCAATGAACAGCAGACAGGTTATGGCAGAGGCAAGACACAGAGCAATCTGAAGAGTAGCGTGGGTCGATGATCGGCGAACAGTATCCAGAGGGTAGGCAGAGAGAATAATCAGGAGCACGAGGCAGGATCATAAACACAAGAAATCTAACGAGCACGAATCGGAAAGCGGATAAAAATACAAGAAATCCGGGGCAATACGATTTGTATGTAGCGGGGCTAACAATACTCGGCAGTGAGTGGCAGAAAGTCCAGGGTTATGTAGTGTGTGTGTGTGTGTGTGTGATTGGGTGATGGTGATTGTGAGATGGTGAACAGGTGCAAGCGTGATCATTGTGAACAGCTGTGTGGGTGCAGTGAATGATGGGAAATGCAGTCTATGAGTGATCTGTAACTGTGGTGAAAGTCCATGTGATGGAGAGAGTGACCTCTAGTGGTGAATAAAGCAAAGTTCATGACCAGGATTTGTGACAAAGATTAACATGTAACATGTCTCTGTCTGTCTGGTGTCTGCTCTCCTGTTCACTAAACAAGCTATCCTAAATGAAAAGTGTTTACTCAGCCTCTTCTGCACAGCAGTGCATTCATTGTTAGTTTTCCTATAGGCTACAATGTGTTGTTCCATTCTACTGTCTGTATAGGCCTATAAACATGTAGCTTAAGAAATAACTAGCTTGTTTTAAAGTTTCCTTTGAGCACTGATAGTGTTGGAAGATGTTAAAAGATAATAACAATGTTAATGGAGTCAGATTAACTCTATTGGAAGCAGATAATAAACTGAATTATGCATGTTCATTCTTCAGCTGCTTTTGGATTTTTCACAATTCAGTCAATCGGTATTTTACACTCATATAACAGTTTATCAGAGTTACTTTATGCTTTATGTGAGGACATGATGATTTTTATTCATCTTCATATCAGATCTCTTATCATCATACACTTCATCATACGGTCTCTAAATCTAAAAGGATTTAGAGTTTGCATTGACAATCTAGTTGCGCCATCTGGTGGTCATTTCGCTTTTTTTTCATGTTTTCAGGACCATTCATTTCTATTTAGTTAATTTTATTCTTACTGTTTTAATATAATGTTTTTTTTTATCATCTCTGTGTTAGTGATAATTAATCATGGTTTAATAATGTTTTTTTTTTAAAATAGAAAACTTGAAGCTGATTAAAAGTTACTCCACCTACATTTTTAATGTAAATTGTGGTATATACTGAAGGTGTTCCTGTGATGTTCCTCAGCAGTTTGATCTGCTGTAATACTGATGATCTCCTGTAGCAACACTTCATGTTCTCACACATGCCTGAATTTGAATAGAAACAGACTTGAACACAGCGGTGTTTGTAAACTCCAAAATGAGTTTATTTTTAATTATATAAAAACAGCAAAACAGTTAATAGTTGTCTTTTATTGAGGAAACATATTTTAGGTTGCCTTCTGTATCATATTTTTTTTATTAGATCAGATAACATTTTAAACTGTCATAATGCTATCACCCATAATGTGATTCTCTTCATTTAGCACATACTGTAAATCTGCAGAAACAGAGATGTTGTGTGTGATGTTGTGCTATATAATATTTATCTGGAGTGTTTTATACTGGAATGCTGTAGCGCAACTTAGGAGATGTATACGCGAGCAATTTAATGTAAAATTTCATGGTAATGCAGTGAAAAAAAGGGAGAAAAAATCTAATAGGTTGCTTTCATTGGCAGGGCTTTTCTGCGGAGAGGGCCCGGGAGACACTGGAGACAGTGATAATCAATATATTCAGGTCTCTGCATGGAACAGTGAGAGCAGAGGAGCAGTGACTCTGAGAGTCCAGGAGATGAACCACTGGTCTCTAGTGATGGAGTCGGTGATCATGATAATGTTGTTCAGGTCTCTAGAGAGGAGCACCTCAGTGATGAGGGCAGAGGAGCAGTGACTCTAGCTCTGAGAGTCCAGGAGATGAACACACTGTAGTCTGGAGTGATGGAGTCTGGGATCATGATAGTGTTGTTCAGGTCTCTAGAGAGGAGCACCTCAGTGATGAGGGCAGAGGAGCAGTGTCTCTAGCTCTGAGAGTCCAGGAGATGAACACACTGTAGTCTGGAGTGATGGAGTCTGTGATCATGATAATGTTGTTCAGGTCTCTAGAGAGGAGCACCTCAGTGATGAGGGCAGAGGAGCAGTGACTCTAGCTCTGAGAGTCCAGGAGATGAACACACTGTAGTCTGGAGTGATGGAGTCTGGGATCATGATAGTGTTGTTCAGGTCTCTAGAGAGGAGCACCTCAGTGATGAGGGCAGAGGAGCAGTGACTCTAGCTCTGAGAGTCCAGGAGATGAACACACTGTAGTCTGGAGTGATGGAGTCTGGGATCATGATAGTGTTGTTCAGGTCTCTAGAGAGGAGCACCTCAGTGATGAGGGCAGAGGAGCAGTGACTCTAGCTCTGAGAGTCCAGGAGATGAACACACTGTAGTCTGGAGTGATGGAGTCGGTGATCATGATAATGTTGTTCAGGTCTCTAGAGAGGAGCACCTCAGTGATGAGGGCAGAGGAGCAGTGACTCTAGCTCTGAGAGTCCAGGAGATGAACACACTGTAGTCTGGAGTGATGGAGTCTGTGATCATGATAGTGTTGTTCAGGTCTCTAGAGAGGAGCACCTCAGTGATGAGGGCAGAGGAGCAGTGTCTCTAGCTCTGAGAGTCCAGGAGATGAAGACACTGTAGTCTGCAGTGATGGAGTCTGTGATCATGATAATGTTGTTCAGGTCTCTAGAGAGGAGCACCTCAGCGATGAGGGCAGAGGAGCAGTGTCTCTAGCTCTGAGAGTCCAGGAGATGAACACACAGTAGTCTGGAGTGATGGAGTCTGTGATCATGATAATGTTGTTCAGGTCTCTAGAGAGGAGCACCTCAGCGATGAGGGCAGAGGAGCAGTGACTCTACCTCTGAGAGAGTCCAGGAGATGAACACACAGTAGTCTGGAGTGATGGAGTCTGTGATCATGATAATGTTGTTCAGGTCTCTAGAGAGGAGCATCTCAGTGATGAGGGCAGAGGAGCAGTGGCTCTAGCTCTGAGAGTCCAGGAGATGAACACACTGTAGTCTGGAGTGATGGAGTCTGTGATCATGATAGTGTTGTTCAGGTCTCTAGAGAGGAGCACCTCAGTGATGAGGGCAGAGGAGCAGTGACTCTAGCTCTGAGAGTCCAGGACATGAACACACTGTAGTCTGCAGTGATGCAGTCTGTGATCATGATAATGTTGTTCAGGTCTTGAGTTGCTGGTATCTGGAGATCACTGATGTTGTTTGTTCTTGAGAACATGCTGAAGAGCTTTTGACATCTGATTGAATCTTTACAGGCACCTCTGGATCATCTGAGACTAGAAATCACAAATATATATCAGATAAGATTATACTCAATGTTTTAGATCTTTATATTCTCAATCAATAAAATATTTTGTCATTAACTCATCAATATGTAAACTGATTGAAGAAAGTGATTTTGTCTGAATGTGAAACTGGAGACAGGAGTGTGAAGACTAGAATTTTTCATAATGAACAAACACTTACATTTTGGTTTTAGTTTTCCCATACTGTCTCGTCTAACAAGTGTCTGTCTGCTTTTCTCTCGAGATCCACTGGTTTGTGTCTCATCTCTCTCCTCCATTTCTCTCAGTCCTGTTGGTTTCTGATGCTCCAGCAGTTTTCTGTATGCATTATTTCATTTCTACAGTCCGTCTGTATCTGTTAAATCACACAGATGACATGAAGAGTTTAGTTAAAGTCAGTGGTTTTAGTTCAAGAGCAAGTTCAGTTTATCTCATCCATATGACTAAACCAGTCACAGCTAACAGTCAACAGTAGAATATAACCATTCACTCAAGATGCGATGATACTGATATCACAGCACAAGTTTTTATTTTTTTCCCCAAATTAAATTTATGAAAAATTATAAATGAAAAAGTGTCCTTTTATTGTTTCTCAGACAATATGCTACACATGTCTGTGTGAAATTGAAATATGTCAAATCACAAAAATAAACAGATTTTAAAACAACTCCCAAATCAAATAAATAAAAGGTTTTGCCTGAGCTCTTACCAGAGGAGACCACTGTATTTCACCATCCAAACAAAGATCCTACACATATGCAGAATGAGTAGGTTTTGATTTAAATTAGATTGTGTATAATTTCATTTTGAAGCAATAACAGCA